>JABJVR010000036.1:1033566-1045688 GCA_025773905.1 Chitala chitala
CCCGCCCCCGCCCCCCCCCCCCGCGGCCCCCCCCCCCCCCCCCCCACACCCCCCCCCCCCCCCGCGCGGCGCCCCCCCGGGCGGGGGGGCATGTTGACAACTCCTTTACTAGAAGACCTTGCTTAGGTAACATCACTTCTTTTCTTAAAAAAAATATGCTTCTTTTTCAATGGAAGGGGAAAAGGATGAAAGTTTGTTTTCATGCTTTGAAAAATTAAAAGTAAAAAAAATACATAAACCACATAACAATAATCTTGGGTCAAAGAAATAACATAGTCCAAAAAAATTATAATTAAAAAAAAAAAAAAAAGAAAACACACAAAAGAATGAAAATGTTTAACCCAGTAAAGAATCGTGACAGAGGCTGGAGGAGAGTTGTCTTTGCAGAACTGCAAAGCCTTCTGGAAATTTTTTTCAGTAAACAGCATGTCTGGAATTTACACGATCAATCAGTGTTCAGGTACAGCTGTCAGTGACGTTACCACGAAACAAGTGCAGCTATAAAAGAGTGAGCCAGGGGGCGTGGGATGATCAAACTAATGGAAAAACTGATCATTTTAAAAAGGCACGCGCACACACATTCACCTGCAACAGCGGATAAAGCTGAACTCTCCTGACAGTCACACACCATGACCCCAACTTTTTTTGAGACAGTGAAATGAAATGATCCCAACGCAAACCAGAACCACTCCCAACCTCAACCTCGGGTGAAGTTAAGGCAAACGGCAGCCATGCCGCAAAATTAATCAAAAATGTATGAAAGAGTAAATCCAGAAACTGTTCAGACACAAGAGCACACTATGTATATGTACCAACAAATCACACCATTAACCATTAATAAAAAAAGTAATAAAATAAAAATAAATTAACAATTCCCACGAACACAAGTCGAGTTGCAGAGGCCGTGAGGAGGGCAGAAGAGAGAGAACTGACCTTTGACCTACACCCAAAACAACAGCCTCCCCTTGCAGATCTACTACAACATGCAAAAAACACACACACACACACACGAAAACACAGAAAAACAAAGACACATGCTGGAGGATTTATGGAGTCGGTATGGAGAGCACTGATTGCGTTTTACACAGAAGTAAAGACTGATGGCTGTACAAACTGAAAAACAAAAATGGAGAATATCAGAGCATGTCACCGCCGTCCAAGGGTACAGAAAGAACAGGCAGCGGTGAGCGGTGGAGGCAGGCTGAACCCGTGCTGCAACCACTACGACGTGCCGCGCATGGCAGCGGCGAGCCTGCCAAAGGCACCACCTTTCTGAGACAGAGTACTCGTCCCTCCTCGCCCATTTCCTTTTAAAACCTCATCATTCACATCAACACTATTCTCCAACTCCTTTTGGCCTATTTAAGGGCCTACTGGCTAATCAAGGTCTGAGCCTTTTACAAGCTCCACACGGTCACCGTTGGCGTACCCCACTACACGCCCCCCTCCCCACAGCAAGCAGACGCACACCTCGACACGTTTCCACCGTACGTATCTGGGGCACGGTCCAATGGCTTCATCTTCAGCGCTTTCGGAGAGACAGGCGGAACACTCCTTTCCGCCCTGCAGCAGTTTCAAATATAACAAGGGCAGGAGGGCTGTTCCCATTGGAGGATCGCTTCAGTACGCAGTACTGGCCATTGGAGACGTGCAACAGAGAAAAGCCTTTAGCTCAGCACGGTATTAAAAGTGCATGAAGGACGTTTTAAAGTCTAAGGTGCCGTTTCCTTGTAAGCTACTCGAGAGCGTAAGCAAGTCATCTGAAACGGTTCGTCACCCAGGTCTTCTTCGTTACGACAAGGGCGGCTGAGCAGCCGAAGGCCTTCGTGTCACGGGAGGCACACCGAATTTTGCGCAAATCTGCCGCACGGCATCTACCAGGCAATTAACACAATTGTTGTCGTAATCGCTTGCGATACCATCAGGAGGTGCGTTATCATCTTTCGGCAGTCATGAAAACATTTCTTCAAACCGCAGTGTAAACATCAGACAATACACCATTTCGAGTGAAACTTAAACTTTTCTAGCAACTGACTAGTTGAAGAGCCCCACAATATGCGATTTGAAGTGAAGCGATATGCATTAAAAACACCAGCAGTCAAAACACTCGTCACAAACTACAAGATTTTCTTACTGGTTCAAGTATCATAATGCTGCTTACATTACACGTGCCCAGCTAATTGTATCATTAAACAAGTTGGAAAGTTATCAAAGAAAAGAAAAACTAACTAGACAACTTGCTGCAAAGAAGAACGCAACGACCTGAGACCACACACGAAAGCGTGGCGGACTTAAATCTTGTCAACGGCTAATGTTGCCGCCCCAAAGGTCTCCCACAGCGCTTCCATGGAACACGGTGGCACAATGAGACTGGGTGGAACACAGATATAAAGACCCTGAGGTGAACAGGGACACCCTTACCCTTTCAACGGGGGCGGTGCCGAGCGGGCGTGCGAGCTTCTGATGGCGGTGCCGCTGGTACTGTGGCCTTTCCGGGTCGAAAGATCGAGCACCCCATCTGTGGAAAAAGCGCCCTTCAGCGAGCCTCCATGATGCACTCTTCGGCAACGTCAGCACCAAACAGCGTCATTCATCACTCACGTCACGTGACTGACGCAACGCAACAAATCCGTTCATGTTACAAATACAGACGGTCCCTGAGTTACGATGGATCGACTTACGATTTTTCGATCTTATGATGACGATAGAGATACGACAAAAATGTAAAAAAGTTTTGCGCGGCAGGCAAACGTAGTAGCGTATGCGGTACGATACGTCGGGACGCTGCCGGGATGTACGCACCTCCCTCTGTGTGAGACGCCTCACTCTCGCCAGCCATCGACAGAGCTCAGTTGTCCCGGTGTTAGAGCGTTTATTTATTTTGTGTCAACTTATGATATTTTCAAGTTACAATGGGGTCATCGGAACGCATCTCCATCGTAACTCAGGGACCACCTGTACACAGCGCTGCATAAAACCTTGAACACAGGACTTTCTACCTGGAGTTCCGATTCCTTCAGAAGTCGTCTCAGAACTCAGTAACTCGTCTTTTTACACAGAAAAAAAGACGCACATTTAAGTGACACGGCAACTTCTACCCTAGCTAGCTAAACTTTGCCAGTACTGCACCCCCTGCTAATTCGACGCTTGTACTCAAACTATTCTGGTGTACTCAACCTTGGACAAGGCAGTCAGGGTGACAGTTTATATCTGGGAATAATTGTGTAACACCCATTACCACCTGTTATTTGTCATTTTTCTTTTAACACACCAGGACGTCTGAGAACAAAACCGCAAGGCACACAGAGCCACCGCACAATGCCAGTCCTGATCAAGCAAGCCATTAAAAATAAAGGAAACTCAACTCAGGAAACTGAACACCGTGGATAAAAAGGTTCAACATAATTCCTCGAAAACTTCAGAAGATCGTCGAGTTGCCTCCTCCTCCTGCATGCTAACTGAACATTCTGGCCTCTTTCAGAAGAAAAAAAGCTAACGACAAGGTGACAACCACAAGTTAGTAAAGTAGGGCGCACGAGCCGGAACGCACCATGAAAAATATACTGCATCTCAATCACTCTCGCCTGCCTCGCGTCGCGCCTTTGTTTCCCGAAATCAGTCGGCAACCAACCGCTAAGGGGGATCGCCTCGTTAACGGTACCTTGATCCAGGGCGTCGACCTCAGGCTTCCTGACTGTGAGGTCCAGCGGGCTCTCCTGCTCCGCCATGAGGAGCTTGCTGAGGACGGGGTTCTGTGCAGAGGCAGCAGCGACGGCCGAGTTGGGGGCAGGAGGGGGCGGCGGCGCAGCGAGCGAGGGCGCTTTCGGCAGGCTTTGGTCCTTAGTGCCGTTGGGCTGAGGGAAGGAGTCCTGAGAAGAGCTGGTTTTTGAGGTATATTCAGCAGCGAACTGGCGGATCATTCGCTGCATGATCTCGCGTGCCACTAGAGGAATGTGGGGGTCGGAGAAGCTTGAGATGTCTGCATTGGGGGGAAGCAAAAAAAAATTACAGTTTAGAAAACGATATGCACCAAAACCAAAGCGCGCAAACATGGAGGCAAAGGAAGGATTCAATCCAGTGGGACGAGGAAGTGCGTGTTCCCTCGGTCTTCAGCTAAAAGCTAATGGGACACAACATTATCCAGGAATGATGAACAGCAGCGTTCGTTTTTGTTCACAGCGGCCCCACTTTGGATGCTCCAATTCATTAATATCCCACAGACGTCTCCTACTTAATAACAATTTATTTTAAATTTGTCTGAAAAATCTAACTGCTGAACAAGGCACTCTCTGTCCAAGCCTGACAAACACCAAAACCACCAAATAAAATTAAATAGCACAACCTCTGTGACGGACCGCAACGCAATTTAGGCATAATAGCGCCAACAGGTCGGGCCGACAGAACACGCCTCCTACTTCCTGTCAAATCGTCCTTGATACCTGAGCATTTCCTTCCTGGTTTAAGCAAACAAAAAAAGTGTAAAGCAACAACAAAAACATCTTTGGCTGCACAGGTATTTAAGGTGCACCTTTTCTGTAGAAGACAGCATGGAGAAAGTCTTCTGCCTGCTTCTCAAGTCTGTTGATCTTGGACTCTTCCGGCTTGCAGGCGTCACCGGCCAGCAGGGCTTGGCTGTTCAGTCCAGCCAGGTGTTCCTAAAACAAGAGATGCATCAGGACTAGTAAAGACAGGCCATAATGCAAGGATTACAAGAGGGCGAGGGTGTCACCGTAGCAGCAACGTCAAGGGTGCGAGGACACCGGTTTTAAAAACCGGGCATTCACTATTGAGTACTTGTCAATACCCAATATGAGTACTTTTAACAGTCAAGGATGTTAATTATTACAGTTTATCTGTCAGTGCCGTACACGGCTCTTCAGATAGAATGTGTCACATTCTTTTCAATGAACAGCACAAGCCCCCCCCCAACATGTTCAGCTCCGAGGTTTCCAACAATAAACGCTTCTCTTCACACAATATTAGATGCTGCTCAGAGCTACGTTTGTGACACTTGAGCGAGGGGGGGGGGGGATCACACTTTGATATGTAGCAATATAAAATGTAGAACTTGCTGATTTCAGTGTCAGACCTTGATTACATCATCTTCATCTTAAAACAACAAAGTTGGGCTCTTTTAAATTCCTTGACAATGAATGTTAAACTATTGACAAACAGAAATTAGAAATTCAAGGCTTTGCATCTAATGAAGCAGCTGCAAGTTTAAGATATTTTTGAAAATCTAATATAGTTACAGTATGAACTTCAACATTAAAAGGTTTTATTATTAAATATAACATTACATACACGTCATCAGTCCTGCTCAGAAGATGGGAAAGCTTACAGTACTAAGATTAGACCATTTTTATGAACAAAAGTACCAGTCGCCCACATCAGCAAATACCCAAAAACCAAGCCTAGAGTTTCCACAAAGAGGAAAAAATAAAGCATGTGATGTATACACTATAAAACAAAGGTTTATTTTTTATTTTTAAAAGAGGCTGCTTCACTAACCTGCCTATCTACCATTGAAAAGGAGGCCCAGACGACACATACAGATACCTTATTTTTTACCACTGTGAGACTTGGTTTCTGTACTTTACTGCTGCTGATTAATGGGTCAATTGTTTAAGGCCTTCCCTAATGCCATTTTAAGTAAGAAAAAGAAAAAGAAAAAAAAAATATATATATATAAAGCTTTTTCAAAACAGTCATTCTGCCACCAGGACAGCAGCCTGCAAGGCAGGTCAAAGGTCACGTAAAACTGAACAGCGAAGGGAGGAAAAGATGCTGCCAACAGCTGTATCAAATCGATTACAAACCAACAGAACGTGAAAAAGACAGAAAGCAGCAAACAAAAGCCAGGTCGAAATTAAACAAACACTGAGCGATCCCACCTCCTACCATGGGAGCAAAAGGAGGCACGTTACCTCCTGCCAAAAACAGTTACAAATTGGTGAAGTGGACAAAGTTTGCGTTTGGCAAGCAGCTTTAGAATAGTCCACTTCTGTAAAAAAATTACTGAGTGAAAAGAGAAAATACAGCAAACTCTTAACAGCAGGAAACACCAAAACAGCTGCTCAAGTGTAGAAATTAGGAGTGGGGGAGAAAGCAACCCCAGCCACCAAAAGGGCACCAGAACACTTTTAAAAACAGAAAAAAAAAATTATAAAAAACACATTATCTTAGATTGTAAAGTGTCCATTGACTTAGGCAAACCAAACTACAATCTGAAGGTATTAAATGGTGAACCAAACTAAACACATGTCTATATGTAAGGTGATTAAGAAAAATATACATGTGTCGTGAAAATTAGCAATCTGGGGGAAAAGAAATTGGAGTATTTTTTTCATAGTCAAAAAAATTACAATGGCTAAAGCCATACTATCGAACCCTCGTCAAGTTCACTGAACTCCAAAGAGTTCACCGTGCAGCAAGTCAAATTAAAATGGCTTCAAGCCAAAATCGTCTTTCCTTTTACTGAATCCTTCTTGCAAAAGGTGTGCACTATTTCGTGTGATCCACTTTACATTCCCAGGAGAAAAAAACCAAACTCAGTCATCCTGCAGGCCTCTGCACCACTTCCCCTTACGCATTTTGACCAGCATTCCTTTGGTCAACCATCTGAAATGGTCACTTTCTTGTAAAAAAATATAGCATACAGTCATGTGCTGGCATGTACTTGGGCTGGTTGTAAAACACCAGCAGAATATGCAGTACCTACAGGGCCATGTTGAGAGAACTGCTAAAATGCAGCTTGACATGATCACATGGGGGTGTGTGTGTGTGTGTGTGTGTGTGTGTGTGTGTGTGTGCACGGTATTAACGTCTCTTGTTGTAGTCATAATTATCCACAACCCACACGGTTTTCCCGTTTGACTTTAACATGCCATCGAGTCTGCATAAATACTAATATACATAAGAAAAACCATTATGCCGGCATTTCCTACTTTTATTATGTAAATACTCAAGGCCCTTATAGGGACAGAAAGGAAGTTAGTAAGTGGTTAAATGTTGGAAAAGCAAGCCATTCGGGCGAAAGCCTCGATCCATTCAATAGCATCCACTTCACAGCAGGACATCCGTGTCGTGTAAATGCACGACTAACGCGAAAGTTAAATTCACAAGAACGTACTCGTGTAGCACTGAATTTAAACCTAAAGTAGAACGTGTTTCTCTAAGTCACCATCACTGCTGCATAAAAAAGAAAAAAACCGAATACAACAGTTAAAATTCTTGGAAATATATCATGTTGCAATTAGCTTCAACTAAACCAGCGTTTGCATGTCTAAACATTTGGTCATTTTGCAAACTACATTTCTGTCCTTGAAGAAACAAACGGGAAAAAAAAAATAAAAAAATTACGTTCGCAGTTACCAACAGTTCAGCAGAGTCTGCAAGTATGACAGACACCTGGACAAGAGGCAGAAATCAGAAACGGGCACAATGGCGGAGGATACGGAGATTGCTGGACTGCTATTATTAACTCCGTCTTTCACTAATCATACTACACCCACACAGCCGCGCACACAAACTGTCTGTCTGTGTGCACATAAACGCAGGAAGGCGAAATCCATCCGCACGCAGTTCTGCATCTGTCGCTTTCTTCAGAAACCTCTGAACATTTACAAAGCCTGGGTGGCACCTCATCCCCAAAACGTGCTGCCCAACAGCGGCTGTGTTCCCTACTGTCGGCGTGCAACGGGCGGTACCGTGGCACTGGGCAGCAAAACTAAGGCCCCACAATGGATCACTGCTGCCCCTAAACGGGAGCAAAAGGGTAACCCAAAAAAGTGTCCTGACTGAAGGCATGACAAAGCCTGAAAACCACCACATGATCAAAAGAAGAAATTTAATAAAACATTCAGATTTGTACTGAGGTCAGTAAAAAGGACAAAGACGTGCGTTTTTATCATGGCCTGGGGGAAAGATGGAAACAAGAAAAAAGAAAAAACCTTGTTGCCAAGTAATCTTGACTGACAAGAAGAAAAAGGGGGAGTATTATTTACCAGGTACTATTGCCTTTGAAATGGAATATTCTACAGCAACTGCTCAATGCCTCCCCCCCCACACCCCCTGCTTGCCCACCCCCCACTGAAAAACACACTCTTCAAAAGCCTTCAGTAAATATAGCAGCAGTACATTTAGTCTCCATGTTCCAAAATGCTGCTGACATGGGGGTCAGGAAACAAAGACAGATTTTAGTGGCCCTTTAGTACACAAGGTTATGTCGTGCCAGAGCAAGGAGGAGGAACTGCGAAAAATTACCTTCACTTTCTCTCGTCTTAGGCAGCAGAAAAGACAATTTTCATCAAAGGACCAGTCCGACACACCTTCGGGTTCACAATCTGCAGATTTCAGAACAGGAGACCCGATCAGCAAGTGTCACAGTACTTCACAGCGATGGAGGCTAAACTTGGAGGAATTTAAGTAATAGAATGGAGGGGGGGGGGGTTACCTCCCACAAGAACATGCACGCGCAAAAAGGTGCGCGCATACACAAAGATACACACATGCACAAAGACACAAAGACGCACATGCACAAAGATGCACAGAAGCACACAAAGACGTGCACGCGCACACGCACGCGCACACACACACACACACACACACACACACACCAGTTCCATCAACTGGTTGAAACTGTTCAGGCAGAACCTGAGAATTGGACACCCCCTCTCATACTACAGATGACAGATAACTTCATGTGTCAAAAATCCAGAATGTATCAACATGTGAAAAGCCTTTGCTACCTTATACATCAAATTTACAGAAAATAATTTCAGCAAAATATACAGTAGTAAAGAAAAAAAAAACTGCCTAAAAAGAGACAGTGCTGCTCATTAAAAAAATATATATATATATTGGAATCAGATATTGTAATGCCAATTAAAAAGAAGTGCCTTGTTATTGCTCTGAACTACACAATCAGTTTGGTTATATATACAAAAGGCTATATTTACAGGTTGCTATAATGGACAAAACTTCATGTCTGGACTGTTGCCATGGCAATAGTTTTTAACGGTAGTCCTTCAGAGACCTTTGTTTCAACGTATATATATATGACTGTCTCCCCAAAGCTCAACAACCAAAGCTCCCTGACACACTCAGATTTCATATATATATACGAAATTAAACACATTTCCAAAAACAGCAAGGTAGAAAAAAAAATTAACAAACACCAATAATTACAGAATTAATACAGTTAACAGCAGATATATGGCACAACATAAGCAGTCTTTAGTTCACTGGAACCAGTTTGGGTCCTGGAAAATTTGATTGAGGAAACAAAAATAAAACAAAGTGATCTTTACACAAAGCCGATTACCAACAGCAATTCTACTCAAATCCAGCAGCCCTAAAACACTCCGTGCTGAACAAGAATTGTGCAAACCATGTGAAGATGCGTCCATATTACATGAAGTAAAAGCAGAGGTGGAGCACCCAGAGGCCGACCTTTCCTAAATTACAGTTTTTTCTGGACGGAAATACCATTAAAGAGTGTGCGGCAGTTCTCAGAACTGCCTTCGAATTTTCCAACACATCAAAGACAGAAAAGACAACAGGTGCTTTTCCGAAAGAACTACGACATTAACTTCATACATATGAGCTGCTGCGACTGACTGTGCTGAAGCTATGCGTTTGCCTTATTAAAAAAGAGCCGTAACCCTTCGGCGTTTTAGAGATGCAAGAACACAGGATCCAGATAATTAGCCAGAATAAAGGCTAACTGAAAAGTGGATCAGCTGTATGTATGAGAATGCCCGACGGTTCAAGCACTCCGTTTAGTTTTGCCATTAAAAA
Source organism: Chitala chitala (assembly GCA_025773905.1). Classification (NCBI taxonomy): domain Eukaryota; kingdom Metazoa; phylum Chordata; class Actinopteri; order Osteoglossiformes; family Notopteridae; genus Chitala; species Chitala chitala. The sequence goes on from JABJVR010000036.1 coordinate 1,043,368, forward strand.
ATTTGTCAGACCAAACATTAGGGGGGAGGAATTAAAAAAAAAAAAAACTAAAAAAAAAAAAATACATGTGACTAAAATAAGGTCAGACTGGACACAGTTGCATATTTGGAGTTGAAACATTTTCACTGATTTCTGCAAATGAGTGTGAATAACTTCAAACTGCGGAAATCGAGACTAAAAAACAAATGCCAAATAAGTTGCTTTTACTTTACTACAAAAAATAAACAAATAAAAGTCATAAATACTGAAATGTACGCTGGCCATTTACTTGTACTCACGAGGACATGCGGCAAACAGACAGCTTTAATGAGCTCGTAGCTCGTTACACAAACCCTGCGGTGCTACGTAGTTTTCATCGTCCCGTGACGTTTACCTGCACACACGAAGCCCTGTATTATCAGCGCTGTAACACTCAATACGGATGTTTGGTTTAGGAAACACGGTTGTTATGCTGGTGTCAATCAGGTTCAGAAAACAAACTAAAATTATCTATTGAATTTGTTTATCTATTTACAGTTGAATGCAAACAGACAACACCGCACTTCTTACGGATCCATCCGATTCCGCTGCAGTCCGTTTTAATTAAGCCCAACATAGACTGAGACTGTCTACAGAACGCTCAAATTCTTATGAATAAAAACTCAGTGTGGCAGCAACAAAAACCATAAGCCAAAGGTTTCAACCCCAGGAGGAACCCTACACTGAAGGCTGACACCTCCCTATCCTGCTTTGGGGGGGGATGATCTCCCGCACCATCGTTCTGCGTTTTGGAGAGAGCCTGTTCAAAGGGCGCTCTACAGAAACGAACATAACCGGTGCTGAAAAGCCTGCCTGCGCGAAACGCACTTTCTTCTGGGTGGGCGCCTACTCAGACGCAGCGCTGCTGGGGGCGGGAAAGACCTTGAGGAATGTAGCTGGCTGCTAACAGCACTCATGGCAGTCTCATGTCAGCACCATGACAGAGAAACACTGTTCACAGGCAGAATACAAACACACACTCTTCCCACTTACATACCGTAGCTCAACTAATGGAAAAACCAATGTGGTTCACCATCATGCTGCTTCTACTTCTGCTTTGTTATGACAACGTTCCTGCGCTGACATCTCAGCTGCTGACGTAGTAAACAGCCGAGAGGGAGAAAGAAACGTTAACACTGCGACAACTGGTGCTTACAGCAATCAACACAGCACTGGTCCAAGTGCCCGCCCCCCCCCCGCCAACCTCGCCACCAAGAAAATGCTGGCAGATTTGCTGGCCCCAGCTGCGTACACCACAGTTCCTCTCTGGTCCCCAACAATTACAAGTTATTTTTTCCTTCCACAGAGGTGAAATGGCCATCAAGGGCATTGAGCAAACCATGCCTGCTACACCTCAGTTCTCCACGCTGGTTTTCACCACTTCAACGTAAACCGCCCAGACCACCCACTGGTGTACAAACTGGCCCATCATGGCTCAGTTAAGAACAGACCCAAAGTCTACAGCAAACTACGTTTTAGCTGTGAAGCTTCACACACTGCTTGCACACCAGAACCACTCCGCTCACCCCTAAGCGGCTCACAGCTGTATTGTGCATGTTGTATCAGCTCTGGCAGTTTGAAACATCCTAGTCAGTTTCTAAAGTAACTTAATACTTCAAAATTCACTATTTCAATGCAGCTAAATTTTAATAATGTACATCAAAAGTCCAACAGCACAATCCGTCTACATATTTCTGTGAGCGACGCACACACATTCACGCACGCACGCACGCACGCACACACAGGACAAGACAATAACTGACATCACTTCCTATCCCACATGCCACAGGTGATCCAGTGTTGTCAGACCCGTCACACACACAGCGAACCCATCAGGCCACACACACCACGTACATGAATGATCAAATAAAAGAATGAATTAACAAACACCCCCCCACACACACACAATAAAACCACTCCAGCAAAACACGACCATCATAACCCTGAAAAGGAAACAAAGATTTGCTCACCTTGAAAGAGGGTAAGATCCTTTATCAGACCTGGTCCAAAGAGTCCCTCCAAGATGCTTTCAAACCCTTCATGTGGAGAGAAAAAGGAGAGGAAAAGTGACTACGAATCGCAGGACGAGACCATAAATAAGAACTAGGCCTTGGCTGGGTGGATGGGGACCCGCTCAGAGGACTAACGAACTGGTCAGCCCCTACAATGCTTCTAATCAGTGTAGCAAGGCTAGATCACTTTCGTAGCATTTCCCTTCTATTGTAATTCTCATTTGTATTTCAAAGAAAAACTGCTCTTCTGTACCGGGGGGGGGGGGGGGGGGGGGGGGGGGGGGGGGGGGG
>JABJVR010000036.1:1065968-1078779 GCA_025773905.1 Chitala chitala
CCCCCCCCCCCCCCCCCCCCCCCCCCCCCCCCCCCCCCCCCCCCCCCCCCCCCCCCCCCGCCCCCCCCCCCCCCGCCAGAGAGCAAATTTTGGGTGGGGACCTTTAAGAAAATACTAAAATTAGTACAGGTGCATAAAAGGGACAGGGCACTGTGTTGGGACAGGTCAGCGTGTCAACCGAACGCAGCTCCGTGCCATTTCTCTGGCATCGGCTGATGGGTTACGCACATTTGCAAAGACAGCTTGTCTCCTTTTCACCAACCCCCACCCTCCAGCTCCCCCTTCCCAAACGCCAAAAGTCACATGGTTAGGTTTTAAATCTCCTTTATTGAGGTCCCAAGGGGACTCCACCGATGTTAACTGACTGGCTCATTGTTTCTGTGAACCACAGTGCCCCCGTGTGGTAGACTAGTGGTTTTACGCACCCGAGAAGCCAATACTGGCGCTAAAAAATATGAACGCAAAAAATTAACGTTGCTGCGTTTCCTTTGTCAGAGTGATAAGGGAATTTTAGCTACTGCCAAAATGTACGTGATCCGCTAAACAAGCACTTCAAACCCAAACCTTCAGCTGCCCCAATACAACAATATAATTTTAAAATTTTAATTACTACCTATTATTATATTGTATCATATACTATTATATTAGTTATGAACATGCTGTAATTATAACAAATTTGTAAATGTGTTATCGGCGAAGTCCTTAGGGGTCATTAAACTCCCTGACAGTTAGCTCACACTCCATCTAAGCGACCCCCTCTTCAAACTGTGCTGCCCCCGCCCTCCCTGAAGCTCCGCTCACAGCCAGCCACTGGAGGAGAAGGCATGGCGCAGCCTCGTGGTGTCCGCCTCCGAGAGGGGCTGCAGCGGGGAGCGGCACGCGCCGCCGTGGTAACCAAACCACTCCATCGCCTGCTTCATGCCGGCTACGCCGAACATCTTTGTCACCTGGAAGATGAGGACGGGTGACAACTCACACACTGCCACTGGATTTGCCTTTTTTTCTATCTTTTTTTAAACTCAATTATTAATAAAAGACACATTTCCAGGGCAGCCGTTAGACTGTCCTACAATGAGTCAGGAGGGACACATGAGCAGGGTGGTCATTACCATGGTGGACCGCCTCTGACCTTTATAACTCTGAACATGCTGTGAGAGACTTCTGTTAATTTCTGTCTGGCTGTGGTTGCTATGGTGTTTTACTCTCTCTCTAAAGTGTTGGTGAGATCCAGCACTGAAGAGGGTCGCATCCTAATCCTGTGTCACAGAACATTACAGAGATGCCAAGTCATGTTGAAGCCTGGGCTCTGCACGGGCCTCCGACACATTCTAGTGTCACTGTCTGGGACCCATTGTCTGGAACCTCAGGCTGACACCTTGCCATTAATGAAATGTGGGGTGAGTGTTGAAGGCCAGGACCCGCTTCCCACAGAGTCTATCCCTGCCCCCGGCATCCCTAGCTGCCCCTGGGATCTCCCCCTGCCCCGGGCATCTGCCCTAGCTGCCTGTGTAGCTTCTCTCTGGCCCGGGCACCTGCCCTAGCTGCCTGTGTAGCTTCTCTCTGGCCCGGGCACCTGCCCTAGCTGCCTGTGTAGCTTCTCTCTGCCCCGGGCACCTGCCCTAGCTGCTCTTGGGATCTCATCCTGCCCCAGGCACCTGCCCTAGCTGCCTGTGTAGCTTCTCTCTGCCCCGGGCACCTGCCCAAGCTGCCTGTGTAGCTTCTCTCTGCCCCGGGCACCTGCCCTAGCTGCCTGTGTAGCTTCTCTCTGCCCCGGGCACCTGCCCAAGCTGCCTGTGTAGCCTCTCTCTGCCCCGGGCACTTGCCCTAGCTGCCTGTGTAGCTTCTCTCTGCCCCAGGCAGGTGCCTGCCCTAGCTGGCTCTTACCGCAGTGTTGGGCTCGATGAGGCGGTACTGAAGCTCCCTGGCCTCCTCCCATTTGCCAGACTGGCACAGAGCTACCAGCTGGCACACCTGCGTGCCCAGGACATTGCCCAGTGCACATATGCCTCCAACAGCCCCTGCAACACAAGCACATGGTGGTCATGGCAGGGGGTGGTGAGGTCCATGCCCAGCACTGGTGGATCAGAGTTCATGGTTCTGTAGAACTTTTTAACTCAGTAATAACTTCCACGCTAAAGTGAGGCTAAAGAGACAGGCTAATGCAGCGTGGTGACATCAGGGTAGGACATCAGGCTGGGATGCAGAATTCTCCTACTTTGAATCCCAGTCCAGTCACGAGGTGTGTCCCTGAACAAGACACTCTGTGCTAGCTCCCCAGGCACCGCATGTGGCTGGCTGCCCACTGCTCCCCACGAGGGATGGCTCAAATGCAGAGAACAAATTTCCCCGTTGTGGGACTAATAAAGGATTAATTTAAAAAAACAATGGAAAAAATAAAAATACTGTCAGGTTACTTGTGTTATAGGTGTGACTGGATCAGCACCAGGCCTAGCCTGTCCCTTCAGCACATCTCTGTCCCCTATAGGAAAGATGGCATTCTGTAGCCCTTCCCCTGCACCCTTAAAATAAAAACCCTTTCTGCTTTCTCACATGACAACCAAAACCCTGATGATCTGTGTGATGCAGACACGGGCATCACGACCTGAGGTCTAAGCCAGCGCCTACGCTGCCATGTTGAAAGCTGGGAAAGTATTCCACTTTATCTAATTTTTATGATTTATCTGACAATCAAAGGAAATGTAGGATGTTTCCTAAATTACTTTTTGCAGTGGTATGTTAATATGATTACTCAGCAGTGTGACACAGTATCTCAACACAGACGAGGAGGACCAGGTGCCGGTTTCATGAGTGAGCAGGTGGTCAGGACTCACCTACACTGCAAGCGGCCATCAGGAACCCTGCAGAACCAGCCACGACTTGAAAACTTTCTGCTCTCGTTTTGTGACAGAGAAGAGCAATTCGGGTAATCTGGGAGGCAATCACCATCACCATCATCATCATCATTCTCGTTGCATCACAGACAATCGTTTATAACGTGCAGTTAAGGAAGCAAGAAAACTCACACTTAAGAACCAGTGTAAAGCATAGCTATAGGCTACACAAGCCAGTTTTCCTTAAATAGGGCTGCAGATTAACTCAGCTAGATGCCTGTTATGCACTGCACTGGTACACTGTGTGTGACAGTTAGCTGCATGTTGCCCTGTAAAATAAATAAATAAACAAACAGTACTGCTAAATAAAAAAATTCATGATAATAATTTGAAAGTGAAACGTACATCTCCACCGCTGTCCTTAACGCCCACGATGTTGGGATGCTGGGAGAGCGTAACTATAGCGTCCACAGGCAGGTCCAAGCCCGTATTGGCCGGGACACTGTAGAGGACCACAGGAACTGGACTCAACTCAGCCACCTGCGGCCGGGGGGGACGGAACACATGTGGGTCAGAACCAGGCCCATATGCTCACAGTTTCTGTGACTGAGAGAGAACCGCTCCAGATTCCAGCGAACTTGTGTTACTGCACATACAAAGCCAGTAGGTGGCATCATGGCTAAAGAACTTGTTTGTGAACTTGAGAATGTGCTGGCTAAAATCCAAAATCAGCATTGAGGAGAGCTCTTTTACTTGCATTATTTATTTATTCATGTTAAAAGCATAATACATTTATGTCTTTACAAATTCTGACTACATATTATACCTCTTAGGGCAGAAGCTTAAAGTTTGCTCCTCTTCAAAATGATGTTTATTGTGTATATGTGCAACTTATTTTCACATATAATTAACATAACTTGTTGATGTATATGAACATATAAATTAAATAAATTAGCAAAAGCAACGACGCTAACCCTGAGGACGGGCGGAGCGTGAAACAACCGAGCGATTTCCACGCAGCGTCACCTGAGTGTAATGGTGAACGAGCGCTTGGCTATCCATCCGGCCGCGGTAGTAACACGGAGTGACCACAAGCACGGCGTCCGCCCCGGCACGTGCCATCTGCTCCGACATCCGGACCGTGGCACTGGTGGCTGGGGAGAAGGAGCGCAAGGTCCGCTGTCACGGCAGCAGGCAGCCGCTAACGGGTTGGATGAGCCAACGATATGGCTGCCGTGCCGATGCTGTCAAACGTGGTTAAGCGGCCGCCGCTCGATGCTTACAACGCATTCCTTCCCACTCAACAACAGCTCATAACTGCTTGTAGTAATTATTTCATGTGCCATGTGAGCTGTCAATCATGTGGTGATTAAAACATAATGTAAATTAACACCTACGGGATCACGGGTCTCGAGTGCCCGAGAAAGTTGTTTGTAATGTAAAACAAGCACCATTAATTAAAAAAATGAGAACGTAAACAAACTGTAAGTGGACATGGTAGGAGGCCGTGAGGTACTAATTCACTGTTCGCGTGAGCTAATGTTTCTCTATTTAAATCCCAGAGAGAATTTCTAATCCAGCTCCAGAGAGGACGCATGAGAGAGAGTTTTGGTCATTCTCAGTAGCAAATAAATAAATAAAAACAGGAAAATGTAAATAAAGTCAGCAAAAAAAAAAAAAAGGACAGAACACATAGCACAGGGGCCTCGTATGTTTCCGTAATCCCTGATTCAGTGACAGTTAAATTCACCAGATACAGGCCACAGAGAGACCTGGCCACTGAATTTCACAGCAGGTAAGTCAAAGGTGTGTGACTGAACAGGTGATGGGTGTTGTGACCACTTACACACGTCGACGAACACAAAGAAGGTACACACAGCAGTCTTCAGCCAAGTGGGTGGATCACCCTGCTTTGCATGCAAAGACATACATATTCAGCCATGGATCTTATTTTGGCATTGAAATGGGCTAATTAGAACCTAATGAGCACATTAGCTGGAACAGAAGACCACCTGCTAAAATGATGGCTGAGTGCCCCCACCCCTACGGAAAAACACACTGCAACTGGGGCCTCTAGCGTATCGTCGATTAGTGAGGTGAGAGAGGAATGTTTCCAGGGCTTGATGAGCCTCAGGAGCTCAGGGCTTACACTCGCACCCGGAGCCTGCAATCACCAGCTTGTCCCTGGGCAGCGCTTGCCTCACCCGACGAACCACCTCCACCCGCTCCTCCACTGTAAGGAAGGGGTACTCGCCGTTGGACCCTTGAACCACCAGGCCTGTGGAAAAGACAGCAGTGGCATGGAGGTGGAGAAGGGACAGAAATACTGAAGCCATCTCCCCTGCAAGAAGTGCAGCGATTAAACAGCTGGACCTTCCCTGTCTCCGGCAACAAACCTGCTCTAACTTCACCTGCGACAGTAAAAATATTAAACTACTAATGAAATGTGAACAATATATACATGTTACGGGTAGCAGCACTAGTGTTAAGGAGTTTCACTCCACCTGACATCCTAAGTGCAGCACTGAAATAATTATTTTGGCTCACAAGTCACATACCCCGCCGTTTTAGGTGTAAATTAAGTGTTAATTTAAAAATATTTCTGAAATCACAGGACGCACTCTAAAGACGCAAAAACGGTTCTGAAATATACGGCACAGGTGACATTAAAAAGGCTGACAAATTGGTGGCCGCTGGCAAGTATGTTAAAACCGCTTAAAAAGCGCCAGTGTCTTCTCACTGCAGAAAAACTCACGCATCCCCCGTATGCATTCAAGTCTGCACAGAGGAGACGTCCTGTACGATTTGCTGTGTTGGACAGGACTATCCGAGAGACCACTGCTCAGAGAAGCAGGAGGAAAAGGACAACCTGAAAGACCTGCAGCTGTCTTTCAAAACGAGCCACTTACTTATAAATCAGTAATGAAGCGCGGCGGACTGTGTGCGGACTTTGGACTGTCCACATCCACAAAGGAACCGAACTATTTAGTTCGCACCATTTCAGCTCAGTCACTTTGCAACGTGCACTAAAATAGATATATTTAAATGCAATAACACTTGCAATATAATTGCGCATGAATGTAAGGAGATCAGCTCCCGGGCATTACCTCTAAAGGGTATATTTGCGTACTTTTGGACGTTCTCGTCTAGCTTGTCATAATCGAGCTCTTCTTTGTGGGTGAACGGCGTGGATATCGGAGGGGAGACCCCACTGAGGCAGAACTTGGTGCGCTTCCATATCATGGAAACACTTTTAGATGAAGAACGCAAAGATCTCGCGGCCAGCATCTCGAAGGTGTGCGCGGAACCTCTGTGGCAAAGTGCGCTCTGTGACCCAGCGCAGACTGCGCTACTGAGTCACGAAGCCTGTTAATGTGCAACAGCGCTGGATAAACATGTCAAAGTACCCCGTGATGCAAACGTGAGAAACACACGGGATACTTTGTTATTGCACGAAAATATCATCGCAAATAACAGTTTTAATGGCATGCAAAATGAACCACGGGTTTTAGGTGTGGAGACGAAAATAACGTGTTTGCTCACATTTACAAATCAAATGAACAGAAAAAGTAGCTGAACTTCATGTACAAATGTAAGATAATACGGAAATTCGCGTGACTATTGCGTTAATTCGCGATGAAGTAGCCCACGGTTTACTTTAACTTTAAACATTACAACCACACGTAGACAGCCGCGCGGAGCGACTCCTTCACATCCGCCTACGTAGATGTTTTGAGGGATTGTGTTAAAACTACCTCCCCAAATTATTTTTAAAACTTTAGAGGGGTGCTACCCCCTGCAGTCTGTGTGGGTCCTTAACGTCCCAGTACAGTCACGGAGAGGCTGTAGTGTAAAAACTGAAACCGTCCTTTGGATGAAAAGTAACACCAGGGTCCTGACACTCCGTGCTCATGAGGTGTCCTCCATAAAGAGTAGGGCTGTTCCCTGGTGTCCCTGCTTCCCCAACAGGCTTTATCAATCACTCCAATAATCATCTTGTGTGAATTGGCCGTATCTCTCCCAGCTGGAGTGGGTTGAGCTTTCTGGCACCATCTGCAGCTGCCGTGGCATCATTCTGGTGGACGCTGCGCATCAGTGGTGGTAGAGGGGAGTCCCTATTTCCAGGGTTAAGTGCTTTGGGTGTATTAAAGTGTTATACATATGCAATGTTTGTGAATGGGTGGCTCAGTGGGTAGACCATCAGGCTGGGACACAGAAGTCTCTGGGTTTGAATCCCAGCCCAGCCACCAGGTGTGTCCCTGAGCAAGACACTCAGCACTAGTTCATTGTAACACGTATGTGAAATGTTATAAGTTGCTTTGGATAAAAGCATCTGCTAAATATATAAAATAAATATAATTCACACAGTATACCTGTAGAGCCTCAAATTATTGAAACAGTACACTGCATTTTACTTATATACAAATATAGCTTATTTGATTGGTCAGCTTGAAGGCATGTAGACAGAAGGCCACTCCTCCTAAAACCTACAAACCCAATAAGGGGGCAATATTTACTTTTTTGTCCAATGCGTGCAGACAATCTTTTTGGCTGCTTTCCAAACGTCACGCTAAGTCACACTGTAGGATCATATTGTCACTAGTATGCCACTTGTCTCAGCTGTTCCTGGGTCCGTGCCAAAGCTGGTCCTCCCAAAACCTTATTTGCATAGTCTTTAAAATACACGACCTTCAGAATCTCAATAAACGTGCTCCACTCTAGGAAGTCATAACATGGTTATTTGCACTGAGTTTTCATTTTCACTGGCAAAAGAAAACGGCACACGGCTGGGTGGGTTTTCATTATGCATGACAGCACAGTGGGTCTCCGTGCTCAGCTAGTGGAAACGTTACAGTTCGCTCAGGCGCACGTTCTGACATCCCACCGGCCAGAGGCGTTGATGATCGTGGGTCGGCATAAACTTCTGACATTTTGATTTAGGGGATATCCTGTTTAAAGTTCCATCCCAGTCCCCCCTCTGCAGGGTGTTAAGAAAGAAAACGTCAACAGAACATTGAGTGATCAGGCAGTGAAAGCAGCAGATGCAGTAATACTGCGGAAACTGGCAGTGAAGAGCCAGGCCCGGAGAGAGTCCAACTCAAATTGCATATGAGATACAGAAACACTCCCCAGCACCCAGCGAAGAGGCACGTAGCATCAGGCCACTGCGGAAAACGACACACGTTACTGACAAGCAGGTTCAGAAAGGGCAGCTAAAGCAAAGTAGATTACGAAACAAATTAAACCTGGCAGTGAAGTGTTTAACCTGGAACTAACTGTGAGCTAGACCGTCCGTGGGGCTGTCGCAACGGACCACAGCAGCGAGAGGGAGGAAAAGGTCACGCCGCAGGAATCTCTGCATGGCATAAGCAAGAGCCAACAGCTGCCTATTAACCCAGAAACTCTGGGCTTCACTTGCGTCTGCGCACAGAAAAGACAGAGAACTGCAAGATTGTATTAAAGTCCAGCACACTCCAGTATGCATAAAACAGTCAATCTTGGGAGTAAAAATCCGTAAAGTGGAAACAGGTGATCCTGTAAGTGAAATACATCGGCCTGTAACCTGTGACTGTCACACCTAGAGTCTCCTAACATCAGCACTGACCTGTCAGCCAACCTTTTTTTTTTTTTACAGACGACCAGAAAGCAGGAAAGCTGAAAATACACCCGATCACTTTTTGAATGGGAAGTAAAAAAATGCGGTGGAAAAACTCAAACAAAATAGAGCGTTTAAAGTCTTGATATGGAGTGTTATTTAGGTCTCGTGCTGCTCGTACTTTCATTGACTTGTTGCTTTTCACAGTCCTTTCAGTGTTTCTAAAACAGGCTGTAAAAACGCGATGAATGTCAGGAGAGCGTCACAGATGAGTGCCCGCACGCCAGCCCCACCGCAATAAACCCTAAGTGGGTTACTATAGTAACTAAATTATTTTGGAATACGTTCTGACAGCCAGCAGCCTATACTTTAATGACATTTTCGCTTATTGAAAGTCATGTGACAGCCATAATACCCGTGCAGCAGCGGAGGAAATGGGTGAATTAAAAGAAATCCCAAACCTCTGAAAGCACACCAAATTTTTAAAGTTTTATCAAGACAATGCCCAGGTCAATCAAAAACCGTCAGTGTATAGAAGGAATGCAAAAGGTTTTTTTTTTATTGTTGATCTTAGACAATCAGAACATTCAGTCTACGCATTTTTGTAGCGTATTCCTACATGAATTCCAGACAGTGATTCTGATTATGATTCGCGGTACTATCAAACTACGTACGTGGGTTTCGTGTTTATTATTCAATTAACTTTATCCTTAAAAGAGACCGATGGGCATGTTCTAGTCACATGGAACGTTGTGTCTCTCATAAACAGAGAGCCTCTGGACATATTTCAGAAGTGAAAGACAGAATTTATTAGCGGTAGCACATTGCTGCCCTCTTGTGGAGACTAGCGGAGGTAATGTTAAAACGTGAACCAAAAAAACACAACCTCATTTTGCTAAAATGATTTTGACATCAGTATTTTAATTGCAAGTACATATTTAACCTGTTAGTTATGTTGAAAAGTAGTGATTTTTAATCAATTAAACTTAATTGTAAAAATATTTTAAAGTAATTGGTTTAAAATGAGACAATACTACATTGTAAAACATTGTAAAACAATTCTGTCAATTGAGAAACAGATGTAAGTCTCTGTTCTTACATGGAAGTAGGACAAATGTCTTCAGCAAAAAGGCCATCACCTTTGTGTACGAAAGGAGCTATATAAATAAAATTTGCTTTGCCTTGCCTTTGACTAAGCTAGATTGTACTAAAACAGCAAACCGTTACCTGATTTATATGCTGAAACTGAGGCACAATAACTTTGAAACTGTAAATTCTACTGATGACAACTATCAAAATTACTCCAGGAGGAAAACACGACCTGTATACTGCAACTGTGTTCCAACTTGTACACGTTATTTTGATCACTTAGATGAAAACGTACAGGCATGGAAAATCCGTATGAATCTGAAATGTCCTCAGAGCCGAGGTTCTGAGCCTTCACTAAATCCCCACGACGCCTTTCGCTGTCTGGAAACGGGCCGGGTTCCAGTGTCATCTTTACGGTGTGTTTTCAATTTTGGTCTGAAGATTGGCGCACATCAATTGTTAAAACTATCGGGAACACACACGGGCTACTTAAAATATTGACATTTCTATAGATTTTTTTTTCTGCATAAATTTGTGGAAACTAACTTCAGTAGAATTATGTTTTCAAAGTCTGATCGCTGTCATGTTCCCTGTAATAAAAAAATTCTGTTTATATAATACATTGGATGACAATTAATAAAATTATTTGTTGATTTGGGTTTCTCTTTTAAGTAAAAGGCAGCGAATTGAAACCGCAGCTTCTCTGGTTCATTTTCCGACTGTAGTACTTACAAGGGGTATTTGAAATTATTTTCTCAAAATGTTTTTGACGTTTCCAAATCATGCGTTCTTAATCGCAGCACGGCCGCTTTTGACGCTTCCTGCGCTTTCTTGTCCAATCTCTCCTGAAGGTCTCGGAGACGCGCATCCTCCACTGTGTACCACACGGACAGGTAATTTCAAGGTCACGCCTCATCTGAATTTGTTTAAGTTCCAATGTGCGGCTTATGATGATGCTGGAATTTGCGCAGATCTACAAAGTTGCATAACACGCACACCGAAAAATACATGAGGATAAAAACGGACCATTAAAACGACCACATCAGTTTCAAGCATGCAGCTAAATCCCCTGGATGTAACACTATTTCGTATACGGTAGGCAACATAACGCATAACTGCCTACGAAATATTTTATCACGTCTTGTCTGTTTATTCATTGAAAGCTCAGCACTGGCGAATTAAACCAGACGGGAAGTCATTTGTAACTGTATATTTATTGCATTCTATTTGTCTGAGAATATTGAGATAGAAAAAATAGAACGCAAGAAATCCGCTAAGAATGTTGAGATAGCGGATCTTTTAGCAAAATTCCATTACGTCACCGGCGATCACCCCCCCTCCCTCCCCCAAAGACATTCACCGTCGCTTCCCCGGTCAGTTCTCTGCTGCATTTACTCGGGACACCAGCTCGTTCGGTGATGGAGCGTGAGAAAGCCACGTGACACGGCTCGCCAGTGGGCTCCCCGGACACATTCAGCATCATGGCTGCGGATGCTGTGGCTTGTTGCCCTCCCATCCGCATCCTTAAGCCCCGCTACTTGTGCTTGCTGCAGATTTTTGTTATTTGTTTTCCCGCGCCGGGTTTCGGCTTATTAGGGTTTCGCCCGGAGGACACCGGGGGCGGACTGTCCGTGGAAGAAGGGGTGCTGAAGGCGACCGAGGGAACGCGCTTCATGCTGCGAGTGTATTATTCTGTTTCCCCTCAGAGACTGAACCGAACCCTGAGCGGTCGGGCCAATGCGGCCACTGCACCGTGGATTGCATTCATCGAGGAGCCCAGCCCGGGGAGAGAGGGGCAGGTCCACCCGAAGCGGAACCTCTGCGTGGACAAAACTGCGCGCACCTCTGACATAGAGGTGCTGGGATCCTTCAAGTCCGCATCCAGCCAAAATTCAGTGTTAGTGGAGCTTCTCGCCAAGGACCTCCGCAGAGGGGAGAAGATTAAGTACTACTCGATGTGTGCATTTGATGGGAGCAAGTGGGAGCACTTCAGGACTAGAGACTTCTGGCTGGCGGTGGTGGAGCGCAGCCCTGAAGCTGACCTTTGGCTCCAGGTGTTGATCTCGGTCCTGCTGCTTGCGCTGTCCGCGCTCTTCAGCGGGCTTAATCTGAGTCTGCTGGCGCTGGACCCCGTCGAGCTCCAAGTGCTCCAAAACAGTGGCACGGACAAAGAGCAGAAGTACGCCAGGAGGATCGAGTCTGTGCGAAAACACGGGAACTATGTGCTCTGCACCTTGCTTCTGGGCAACGCGCTAATCAACACGTCTTTGGCCGTGTGGATGTGTCAGATTCTCGGTATGACGTGGTTGTCCACCGTCATATGCACGTTCGGTATATTCTTCATCGGGGAGATCCTACCGCACTCCGTGGCGTCTCGGCACGGGCTAGCAATCGCCTCCAAAAGCATATGGGTGACCCGGCTGCTCATGGTAATATCCTTTCCCATCTCCTACCCCATCAGCAAGCTACTGGACATCATTCTGCACCAAGAGATCAGTAACTTTTACACTCGCGAGAAGTTGCTGGAGATGCTGCGCGTGACCGACCCGTACCACGACTTGGTGAAAGAGGAGCTGAACATCATTCAGGGAGCTCTGGAGCTCAGGACCAAAACGGTGGAGGACGTGCTGACGCCGCTGAATGATTGCTTTATGCTGGCCTCTGACGCCGTGCTGGACTTCAACACCATGTCCGAGGTGATGCAGAGCGGCTACACGCGCATCCCCGTGTACGAGAACGAGCGCTCCAACATCGTGGACATTCTGTTCGTGAAAGACCTGGCGTTCGTGGACCCGGACGACTGCACGTCTCTGAAAACCATCACCCAGTTCTACAAGCATCCGATGCACTGCGTTTTTAACGACACCAAGCTTGACACGATGCTAGAGGAATTTAAAAAAGGTAAGAGTTTAATGCAGACTGCAGATAGTAATGTATATAAAAACGCCACGCAATCTCCCAGTGCCATCACAACAGACGTGACTGGACAACAACTTTTCTATCTTTGTTTCTGCAATGTTTCTGAATGTGAAATGATATTTAGTACTTTGTGAACTTATTTATAAAGTCAGTACAGATGATGTTTAATGTAAATACATTTATCCTTACATTTAGGAGAAATCATCCATCCATCCATTATCTTAACCGCTTATTCCAGGTGAGGGTCGCGGGGAAACCTGGAGCCCATCCCAAAGCACATAGGGTGCAGGGCAGGAGATACCCAGGGCGGGGCGCCAACCCACCACAGGGCACACACACACACACACACTACAGGCAATTTGGACACACCAATCAA
>JABJVR010000036.1:1078879-1132483 GCA_025773905.1 Chitala chitala
TTAAACAGGAGAACATATAAAAACCTGTCACACACTTAGTGAGACCCTCAAGACACTCACAACACAGAGCCTCTCCTCTCACTCACTGTGATAAACCAGCAAGGCGTTTCAACCTTTCTCCAAGTGTGGTCGGCCTTATTTCTACTAATTAGTATTTAACTTTTATTTTAATTTAAATTATAAACAACTTTTTATCTCCTATCACTGGCCCTTGGAATAAAGGAGGGGTTCTCCTGGTGTGTTTTAGGGTGACCTCACTGAGGATTCTGCAGCAAACATCTGGCTGTAGGCACACGCAAAACTGCAAGAGGACAAGACCCTGCAGGGGTTAAAATGGAACGTGGTTTCGACATACGGTTGAGGCCGGTGAAGCTGAACATGCCAATCTGCTGGGTGATGTGGTGCCAGGTGCCCGGCGTGCCTAGTGCCTCCAACTTGGCCTTCAACTGTGACCTCATCAGCAGCACCCTGTCTGCCATCGTCTTCACGTTATCCTTCCTGCGACATGCAGAGACGGACATCATATTGGACATGCTCTGCGGACACGCCGCAACTCACACATTTACAGTGGGAGCTGCAGTCAGCCTGATATACAAATAAAGTTCTCAGAGTTTGAATTACAATAGAGTAATGGGGAGGGGCTTCCCAACACACCTATCCCACCTCTCAGAATCTTACAGTATTTCACTTAAGCGACTCCCATGCCATGTGAATTATCCTGCATACATCAGTACAGCCATGTCTTTTTCCTCATGTGGGCAGGTAATGGAGGTGCACAAAGTTGGCCATACCATTCAACAAACAGCTCTGGGTTGTTCAGTGTCATGGCGACCAGGCGGGCTCCCTGAGTGGGCGGGTTGGACCATGTGGTCCTGGCAATCTTCTCCATCTGGGACATAACCCGGGCCAGGCTCTCCCTGTCTCTGACGACGACCGTGAGGTTCCCAACCCGCTCATCTAAACACAGAATATTCTGCTTTCAGACGGTCAGAAGTCGAGGGGAAGAGGTGACAGTTCTGCTGCTCAGAGATGTCTGACAAAAACGCGTCGAAGACGAGTGGAAGAGCAGTCAGAGAGCATGTGACTTTTCAATAAGCCACCACGGGCGGTGGCACTGTGTCAGAGAACCACCTCCCCATCTCTGTTTAAATCAGATTCAATCCATCTTAAATGCTTATACAAACCTCCTGAATAACGCCGTGAGAACTACAAGTTTGCTTACAATTAATATAAGTGAGATCTTTAAAAAATGACCCCCCCGTCCATCTCTTTCTCACTGTGCAGTGTGCAGGTACTCACTATATAGACCAAAGTTCTTGGAGAAGGACTGGGCACAGAAGATCTCAAACCCCTGAGAGACAAAGTAGCGGATAGCCCAGGCATCCTTCTCCAAGTTCCCCGAAGCAAAGCCCTGGTAGGCAGAGTCAAAGAAGGGGAAGAGATTCCGCTTCTGTGGAGGGAAACAACATGGTGATGTTGACGCACTCATCTGGAGTTCTACATTCAATCCAGAAGAGCATCACTGAGGTACACCTGACCCCCAGCCCCTCACCTTCATCACGCCTGCAATCTGCTTCCACTCGTCCTGTGTGGGGTCTGTCCCAGTGGGGTTGTGGGCACAAGCGTGTAGTATGATGATGGAGCGCTCTGGAGCTTTCTGTAGGGGAAGGAGGAGGAGGAAGGTGAGGCAGGTGAGGGTGTGATCCTTATACACACTCAATTATGGCTGGCATCATTCACCTATGCTGAAGGTGGAACAGAAGCCCTGGCAGAATCCTGGAATCTTCCGTTTAAACAAGCAAGAACGAACAAACAAACAAACGAACAAACGAACGAAAGAATGAAGGAACGAACCAACCGAAAAAAATGAACAAACGACATAGATAGAAAGGTGAAGGGCAGGAGTTCCAACCTTACCTCCAGGTCATCTAGAAGACTGGCCAATGCCAGGCCACGTTTCTCAGCATCCCAGTAACTGTACGTCCGAATGTCCTTAAAACCAGCATCCGCAAAGACACCGTTGTGGTTCTCTGTAAACGCAGCATGCAGAAGATCAGCGTGTGACACAGTATGATGCTACAGGAGAACGTTCGGTTTTAGGAGCCCAAGTTCTCTTTCACACTCCGAACAGAATCTCACAATCTTTCAGAACATCATGTACTGTATACTATAACACATCACCACCTCTGAGGAGCCAGTGTACAGCTGTTAAAGCCACGTGGGTCTCCTGTCCGAGAACAGAGCAAGCGGTACGTACCCCAGGTTGGCGTGGATACGTAGACGGGCGTGGCTGTGTTGTTGTTCCCATTGTACCAACGCCGAAGGAACTCTGCGCCAATCTTGAGAGCTCCAGTACCGCCTAAGCACTGCACACCCCCGACCTGCAGGTCATGGGGTCACTTAACATCTGGTTCTAAGATGTGCAACAGACGCTAAAGCAGGATCGACCTAGCCCAGCTTCTGTGCATACAGTTAGCAGCCGTCAGTGTCCCCAACCTCAGGTGAAAACGCCTACCCGATCCTCCTTGATGGCAGGGCTGTCTTCACCCAGGGCAATCTTGGAGGAGCTGGAGCGAAACTCAGGCAGACCCAGGATGGGCAAATACTCATGGTTCAGGTTCTGGTTCTCCACAATCATCCGCTCCACTGTCTTCACCACGGGGAGTACCCACGGCTGGCAGTCATCTGTCCTGTACGCTGGAGACACAGTGTGATGTTGGGGGGGTGGGGGGTGTGGTGTCCTTCTACAACCAATAAGCACGCAGAGTCCTGGGGAGGAGGACTCCAGCCTAACAGAGTCAAAGGTCACTGTCCTTCCTTGGCCCTTATACACAAACAGGAAGATGTGTCCACCCCTCTTACCAAACGCATGGCCTGCCAGCCTCTCTACCCCTGCACACAGCTCCAACTACAACTCCAAGTCGCTGCCGAATCAGGCATGGTGTCAAATTACCCCCCACCTCCGCAACACTTCCTGTACACAGAACAAGGTCACCAAGACTGGCTGACAGCTACAGTGGAGCAAAAAGTCATTGTCTTAACCTGTCGGACACAAGGTGGTGAACATGGTGTTCTTGGCGCTGTGCCATACAAACATCACTCTCTGACACACTGGCACATAGACCAGCAGAGAGTGGGCAGAGCAGGAAGGAGTAGATTTAGGGTACAAGTGTAATTTTAGGTGAGCCACCTACAGAAATTATATATTTTTTCCTCCCTCTTACACAAAATGCTTTTGCCTGTTTTGAAGCTGTAAAAATAACCTAGTGTTACCTAAAGCATTCAGGTAACGCACATTTCAGGACCACAAGGTGTGTATTTAAATAAGACTCCATATTGTCCAATAAAGCAATTCACTTTGAAAGCGGCTAGAGGTTCTGCATGTAGTATTCTGGTCACAGGGATGTACCTGGAACACAGGTGGGCTGGAAGGATACTACAATGAATCAGCCAGTAAACTACCTGGCCAGGTAGATCACACCTGGGCCATCACCTTTGTCAGCAGTCTCACGCGTGCATCAACCTTCTCCCAGCTCCACGGCAGCAAAGCCACATGGAACAAATTAAAGTACCAACACACAAATCCAATGTAAGATGTGCACATCACAGCACGGCACCAAAAGCACAAAAACTGTCAGAATGAGCAAAAGAAACTGCAGGTATGTACTCAAAAACAAGAAAAACAGGAAGGCAATTAGCCTACACCCACCAATTACATAACAGGACGTGTGTAAACTGTGGACACATCGAGCGCAAGTTAATACATTAACATATAGTTACGTAAATTGTATACATAGAGACGTGCTTAGCAGCATCCAGGAGGAGGACTTCCTAACACTCGTGACACAACACAGGTCCACATAAAATCAAACTTGTGCAATTCATTACATATTAGGCGACAAAATGACCATACACAGCAGTTACTGGTCGTATTAATGACTTTCAGTTACATATTATTTTAGTGCATGGACCTTTGTATTCTAACTGAGCCGGGTCTCGCTAAAAACACGATAACACGTCGAAAGGCGATAAGACGAAGTGATACAATAAAATCTTAGTGACATCTGCGATCTTGGTCCAAATGCAACAACAGAGGCAAAGGATAGCGGTGCAGCCCGGGTTAAACGGCGATGTTACTCAATGTCATACACAGGACAGGGAGCAGATGGCATAAGGAAGGCGATTTCAACATACATGACCACAACGTTTACTGCTGACTTCCCTAGAACAAATGTCAGACATACACAAATTGTTTTTTTTCCTTAACTTTAAGTATATGTTAAATATAAACAAATAGTTTATCCTTACCCCCTACACCTAAATTGACCTTTTTCGGGTTTGGGTCGTCTTTGAAATCCGCCGTGAGCTTGAAAACAGCCACAGGGGCCGCTTGGGGAACTTCACTAAACACTGACATAGTAAAACGTGGTAAAGCGCTTAATGCCGATAAAATACTGAACCGCTGTGCGATGATTAAAGAATTGAAGATTTTCACCTTCAGCACGGCCCTAATGAACGAGCATGGAATAACTAGCCAATGAACGTCACGGAGCAGCTGATTGGTCCACGGGTTCACCAATCGCAGCTCGCCTTGTAAAAGGTCAGAAGTCGCACCACGCTAAGGCATGTTGGTCCTTGTAGGCACCGAAGTGTTCAGGAAGAAGCGAACACTCTGGGCAGAATGGCTTCCACTGCAACGCAAGAGTGTGGATGGAGTTAGTGGCGACAGATTTCGGTGGCGATTGCAGTAAAAACTGCTGTTTTTTCCCACGTCTAGTTTGAAATACGCATTTAGGTAAATAAAAGCAATCATTAAACTGAATATTATTGACGGTAACAGATACGTGCAAATCAATGTTATTAATGTTTTTTTAAAAGGAATATGAATGGCAGTTCACAGTACAGTATACTCATTTTGTACTGTATTTGAAACGTATGTAGTCAACACTAGATAACAGAAAGGTTTTATAATATCTTTGTTTGGCAATAAGTACTAATACCATAATTTTCCTTAAATTCATTGCAACTGAAGAGTTGCTCCAAAACCCAATATTACCGAAAAATTGTATAACGAAACTCTGGTTACACATTATTTTTTGGGATATTATGTTTATGTGGATGACTCATATTGATCCAAGCTACAAAGCGGAAGAACTGAATCAGTGAATACAACTGAATGGAGATTTAGCAATCGATAAAACCAAAATGTTACGTATGAAAACATGTTGGCACAAATGTCAGTAACGCACGACATTGCTATAAGTGTTTATTTCCACAGGTTTCAAAGTGAGCGGCTGATGATGTGGCAGTACGGGAAAACGAGGAGCTCCACACGGTGCAGGTCTTTGAGACAGGAAGGTTTACCGACGTCCTGCATGAATAACTGTTGTGCAGTGTAGTATCATTAAAAAAGGAAAAATTTAGAAAAGTCATGAACACTAAACATTAAATTTTGCCATTTGGCTAAAAAGGTCTCCACCTCCGCTCTGCACAATTTACCCTGATATTCCGCACATGCGCGTTACAAACTCGAAAACGTGACTACACACGAACGCAAGCAGTTCTACGATGTTGCCGCTAGGGGGCAGTCAGTGCCCGGGTTTTGCGTCTACGTTCCTCCGAATTAGTACCCGGGTCAGACGCTCTTACAGGCTCTGAGATAGCAAACAATAACACCACTCTCAAGCATACTTCACCTATTTCTTCATCCAGTGTTCACTGTATTTAAAAGCAAGACATCATAACAAGGCCTTGATCATGTGCTGAGTGCCAGTTGTGTCTGCTCCTGCCCTGTGAGCTGAACAGTGTCACCTCTCTCATCTCTTTGAAGCGTTGAAGCTCCACTGGCAAACGAATGTATAAATAAAAGCAGAAAGCTGAATGGAAATGACCACACCCACTCGTCTACGCGGTGACATTACTGCAGCACGTGGAGACGCACCGACTTGTCCCCATCTGTCTTTTATTCAGACTGTGTAAACACAGAGACGTTTCGGTCTCCTCTCTCCTTTGCGCTCCCGTCTCCTCCCAGACAGGTAAAGTGTTTGATAAATGAAGGCTTCCTTGGGTTCGTACATCTCCCTTACCGGGCCTGCACTGCCCCTAGAGAGACTAGACCACAAAGTAAGAGCTTGTGATCAGTCAAGCCCTGAGAAAATACTCTTCTTTTGTACTGCCTTGCTTTTTTTTCTTTTTTTTTTCTTAAGTGTTCACGGATTTGTAACTGTGTTGGATTTCAAAAGGCAAGAAGGTAATACGGTGGCCGTTGATCATTTCCTGCTGAATGAGTGCAGATCCCTCACTGGAATTATGACTGTGTCTGTAAGAATCTGTGCGGTTTGCAGATAATGCAATCAGACACACTGTCCTAACATTTACGTTCCAAGCCAGAAGCTTCACAAAGCTTCAACCTCTGATCTCTTGGTAAAAGAATGAGCTTCGTGTCCAGTAAAGCTTATCCTACTCAAACACACGCATGTTCACCCGCACACACTACACATCATGCCACTTTCTTTAAATCAACAGCCTTGCCTACATGCTTACAGTCAAATAACCATTCAAAGGTGAGAACGTGAGAAAACCCAGAGGACAACGCGCACCAGTTCACCTGTGGAAACCTCCTGAGGGCTAGCAGCAAACAGCAGCTTCCTGCGATGATCAGCTGCCATATCGCCTTTCATGCGTTGTACCACAGTGCCGTGGTAGGCCTGCTGAAGATATAAACCTGCTGTTTACCGAACTGAAGAGTAAGAATCACGAGGGATCCTAGAAAGACATTAGACTTAAGTCTTCCGAGAACGTTAGAGGCTCCAGGTTTTTTATTAGGGTGATGAAGAAGTGACACATACAGCACATCTCCACATACATTTCAGGAGGAGGAGGTTGGGAAAGGGACTAACATCTCACCAGTCTTTCACTCACACGGCTGTCCACAACTGTAGCATGTATGCTTACATGCGAGACCTGTGGCAATACGGTTTATGATCTTCCAGTTTTTCTCCTTTTACTGCCTGGCACCTGTGTGACCAGCGTGTCCTCGCTGTCTGGCCCAGGTGAAGAAATGAGGCAGAAAAACGAGACGGTATAGCGATCCTGTACCTGGCAAATACTCCCCCCCCAATTCCTGTGTGTCATGTACAATGTGTGTTTTCATTCCTGAGAGCTGGAATTGGGGAGGGGGCGGGGCAGCTCACGTCTGACCAGTCAGCTTTGCATTTATAGGATTTTCACAGAGCTGCTCACAGAACAGGTCTGGGGGGCATGGGAAGGGGGGCGGGGGACAGTACTGAGCTGAGGGAGGGGTGAGGCTGTCAAACCTGGGCCAAGAGGAGATACTGGCCAGGTCTGTGAGTGAACACTCATCAATGTAAACAATGACTCCCCTGTACAACACACACACACACACACACTCCTGCTCAACCCCATTCGGGTCGCCACGCCTAGATGAGACAGCACTTCCTGTTCTGTCTGCAGAGGCAATCCCAGTTAGCATGCATCATCTTGTCTGTGAACACATGAGGGCTTCATTCTGTCAGTGTATTCTGAAGAGGTTGTCTGCATAAAGGGGGGGTGGGGGTGGCACGTTTGTCAAGGAATCTTGAAACCAATGAACTACACCCAAAAATGGGCTGTGTGGAGACCCTCCTCAATCAGCCGGGGGGGGGGGGGGGCGGGGGGGCGGGGGGGGCGGGGGGGGGGGGGGGGGGGGGGGGGGCGGGGGGGGGGGCGGGGGGGGGGGGGCCCGGTGCTCACGGTCATTTTAACCCACTTCACAACCCCCACACATGGGGTGGGTGGCCCCCCCCCAAACAACGCAAGGCCCCCCCCCCCCCCCCCGCAGAGGCTGACAGTTTCTAACTTGCAGTCACTGGCCCCTGCTCTAGACAACCCAAGCTTGAGTGGACCTAAATCGAGGAGCTCCCTCCATCCTCACAGAAACAAAAGTGACACTCCTGAAATCCACTGTTCACCAATCGGCCTTGGCTGCCATTGTGGGCCAGGCAGGAAGTGATCTGTACAGATACGTGTAAACAAACAACATTCTTGCTTAGACCCTCAGGTGTTGGAGGGGGGCTCAGCCCATTACATTACACCCCCCCCTCCCAGGGTCAAGGAAGTGTGCTGAATGATTGTCATTTGAACTATGTGTCCGCTGTTCAGCCTGCCATGTCCACAGCTTCTGGATCTGAACAAAGAGAACCGGGCCTTATCTACAAAGGGGAAGGAAAGAGGCAGCAGAGGGCTGAGAAAGAGAGAAAGGAAGAGAGAGGGAGAGGGACAGAGAGAGGGAAAGAGAGAGAGAGAGAGAGAGAGAGAGCAAAGGAGAGAGAGACAGAGAGAGACAGGGAAAGAGAGATAGAGAGGGAGAGAGAGAGAGAGAGAGAGAGACAGTGAGAGAGAGAGAAGGAGAGAGAGCAAGAGTGACAAAGAGGGAGAGAGAGAGAGAGAGAGAGAGGGAGAGTGAGAAAGAGGGAAAGAGAGTCAGTGAGGGAGAGAAAGACAAAGAGAAAAAAGCAGGGAAAGAGGGAGGGAGAGAGGCAGTCAGCCTCATTATAATCACACAATTTACATGCATGTACACATTAACAGATTTCATGTCCTGTTACTTGGTCCACCTAATAGGCAGTCCTGTACACTCCATGTTGCACAGATGTTGGTGTACAAGTCACTGGAAATACATGTCACACAAATAACGGTTAATCATGGCTCAAGCAACGCCACATGATTAGTACATGTCACAGGCACTTAACGACACAATTCATGAACAAACACAAGGTTGTTTTGAATTTTCAAAAATCTACCTATTTCTTCTAGTAAAACTGTACACACTGAAAGCTATGAGTCTCTTTTTTGTATAACATCCTTTACTGACAAAAGATAACATAACATGTCTACATAACAAGACGAGGCATGCTTATTGCGGAGATGGGGTTATTATGAGCCAGGGACGTAAATGAGCCAGAGGGCATTCGGAGACAAATCAGCCATCCTCTTGGGCACGACCTCAGTGACCTTGACCACGGCTAATATGGCATTTTCAACAATGAGAAGAAATGACTCTCTATGACTGGAGTGAAACGAAGGACAAAAC
This sequence comes from Chitala chitala, assembly GCA_025773905.1. NCBI lineage: Eukaryota > Metazoa > Chordata > Actinopteri > Osteoglossiformes > Notopteridae > Chitala > Chitala chitala. Next base: position 1,087,971 of record JABJVR010000036.1, read on the forward strand.
AGCACAGGAACTTGATTTATGGTGCAGCTCAAAACAGAACATTTGTCAAAAACACCATGGGAAAACATGGATAGCTTTGGCTTTTCTGTGTGTGTGTGTGTGTGTGTGTGTGTGTGTGTGCCGTTATTGCAATGATTATAAATTTTAATAAAGATATCTAACATTTCTAATGTAAATTTTCCAGTCAGTGCACTGAGCTACCGTGACATACACGAGTCAGTTCCACGCTTCTGCTGGTCGCAGTGTTGTGGTTTGCAAATATTACCGGTCAGCTTGAGTGGAAATGCGCAAGGAGGTAATGAAAAAACTGACATTTCAATAAAACTAATAGCAACAGTAAACAACACCCGTACCCGCATCTACCTTGTTCAAAGTTATCATGAATGTTCTGTTATGGATCTGGGCCGTTCTGTAACGGTGAGCTCCAGTAAACGATGGACAGATATGTGTTTCTTGTGTCTGCCTGAAGGACTGCTGTGCTCTGCTGACACCACAAGGATTTGACATTGAGAGGCAGGGTGTGATGGCTCCCATGGGCTATAGGAACTGCCACCCCAGCAGTGTGACAGAGTGAAGGACAGGGGGCCAGCTGCTCACACACACACACACACACACACACACACACACACACACATACACACTCACACACACACACACACACACACACACACACACACACACACACACACACTGGTAGGAAGGATCCATTTCTTTCCATCCAAGGTTCCAAGGACACAAAGTGAGCTGAACCCCCACCCCTCATTCACACACACACACACACACACACCCTATGATGGACACGCCCACACCGTGCCGTTACCAGCAGTCATTTTTAGCCTCCAGTTTATATTTTTATATCCTGCTCAGGGGCGGCAGCCTGAAGTCCTCCAGTGTGCAGAGCAAGCCTGCCTTATTTACAAAGAGCACTGCTTACCGCAGCAACTGGGCCTTTCTGAAAACAAATTGTCATTTTGATGAAGATGCCACACGGGGTGCGGAACAGCCACGCTCTTTCTCATCCAGATGTTTACCCCGGGAAAGGTCAGTACGGCTGCGTTTTTTTAAGACCAACCACACCATCATCTCCTTGGGAATAAATTACAGCGATGAAAATGAAACAAAAGCTCCCTGACAGCTTACACACCATGGCCAGATGAACTTTCTTCAACCTCCTCCGTCCTGATGGCAAACGCTTTTTGCTTCAGTCTTGACGCTTAGAGATAGGAGACGGATTAGATTCAACAATAAAGTTTCTCAACAATTTCTGCCTTGAAAGTGTCGTCTTCCTCTACAAGTAGCCTTCCTCCAGCAACACAGAGTCCGTACAAGCAAAATTAAGTGGAACATTTCATTGGTGTCCTGTCTGCCTTATTTTGAAGAGCAGAATAGAAGTGCACACTATCTATGTTCTATAAGTGCAGAAGACATGATTCCACACCTGTAAAACAGGTGTCCAAACCAGACAGCCTGAGAAACAGACTAAGGGGTGAGTCCCAAGATCTTAGGAAGGGGTGTGTGTGTGTGTGTGTGTGTGTGTGGGGGGGGGGGTTCTACAAAGCTCCACTTCCTCTTGCTGGCCTGACTATTATGACCTTGGGGATCTAGGGTCCGGTCCAGCCTGTTTCCCCAAATTGCCATCCATCATTCCACTGGGGGGCTGTGTTCCCACCCACCCACACAGTCCTGATAAGCCCCTCCTGGACCTGGAGGTCCTTCAGCACTCCTCCCCTCCTCCCCACTAGAAATCCATGGTCCAGGCTGGTAATGAGCCCAGCCTCCGGAAACATCTGGAAACATCAGTTCAGTGATAACTCCTCTACAAGCTACAAGCAGCAGGTGGGATGGAAGTGAACCTCACTGTCTTCAGCCAAACAACCACCTCTGTGTACAAAGGAACGGAGCTGTAAGCCTGGCCCACGGCCTTTGCTAAAAAAAAAAAAAGAAAAGTGTTCTTGGGATACAGACGTTATGTAGGCTGGAGTTCATGTTTCTTTTGGTTTAACTGGGCTTCCTGAGTATGCCGGTCTTCTACACGTGTGTTTCTTACACGCACTATAGCCTGTTACGTTAATTTGACAAGCAGTATTCCGCCATGCCCTATTTTTTCCATCCCCAAGAGCAATGAACTTGTTTATACAAGTGGAGATAAGGCTATACTTCAAATTTAGAGCAGGAGTCTTTAGTGCAAGCCCCTGGAAGATCTCTATGACGACAAGTCCGTGACACACCACAGAGACTGCAGAGCGCCGTATCAGACTGAAGCCCAAACCCACCGTATTGCACAGGGGAGGCCAGCTCGGAGACATTAGTGGCACAAAGAGAAATCATTCATAATACGCTATAAAAGCAAGAATCAAGGAAGTCAACTATAAAAAGGCATCTATAACCACAGGGACTTGGATTATCGGTGTGTGTCAGAGAACTCCGCAGAGCAGCGCAGCCCTTCCTATTCTGCATGCTAATGTGGAAAACGCCTGGTTCTGACTTCCTGACATTCTTGCACTTCTGGTTAGTTGCAGAGGGCTGCCGGGGATGGGGGGGCATGATGGGAACACACACCTTCCAGCTCCCCGGTGATGTTCTCTGTGCACAGCCATGGAACTGCTGCACCTTCCCTTTCATCAGCCCGTCATCTCCTCTACCCACTATCCCCTGGGCCTGGCGTATTGTAACCATTGATAATTATGGCGCCCACACACCATGCACTGCATTTATTTAAACTTGTTCAGCCGTACAGACAAAAATAGTGCTTCTGTTTGTGTGCCCCCCCCCCCAATTGGCGTATGCAAGTACACACACACTGGTCAAGAGTGTCACACGTCACCGAGAGATAATTACAAAGAAGTAACACTGAAGTCAAATTAACTCATACACAAGTGTTGAAGGCTCATGCATCTCATAGCAGGAAACCCTTACCTGTCCACTGAGATGTGTTCCTATTCACGCAGCGCGTTAGGAACGAACCTCTGGACTGATCTGACAGCTACGATGAAAATGTACCAAGTGACAAAACATGACATCTAAAAATATAGGATTTCTCTTGTTTTTAGGAGGACCTGAAATTTTGTGAAGCAACAACCTACTTGAATTAATGAAATATACTTAATCCAACTCTTACATGCAAACTATACATGTACTATATATTGTGTATATACTCAAATACAGTATATAAAATGTTAAATAAACAGATTAGATTAGATTACATGACATTACATTGATAGACTGGATGTAATTCTTAATTTTTATTACTTTAAAACTGCTTTTTAAATGAGACACGATCCTAAAGGAATCGTAATGTATGACAAATTTAAGATGTCAGTTATACTGTGCGATTGCTTAGCATGAAGTCCTTTCCCATTTAAGGTCCATCCTTGACCCATTTGCCAGGGAGCTCTCCAGCTGAACCCCTGTCCAGCTCAAGGTCAGAGTGAAGATGATGTATTGACCCTCCTGCATTGGCTGCTCCACCAGCGCTGCGCTCCAAGCCTGGGTTTTCTTAGCGCCAGGAAACAGGCTCTTCCTCCATGTAAACACCAAGCCGGGTGAGTCGGTCTCAGGACTGGTGACGGCACGCTATGGTCACTGTCAAAACCCGCTCTCCGTCTTCGGGGGTAAATCGGGGGTCAGAAGGGCCAGGAGAAATAAGCGCGGATTTAGCACACACAAGACGTTTACTGGAAGGAGACAAAGACACGCGCACATGAAACTTGACTTATAAAACTGTAATAGACTATTACATATACAATTAACGTTATAACCAATGCTATTAAAGTGTAATATTATATAAAACTGTCAGCGTTAATTTTGACATATTTAGAAAGACGTGAAGATTCAGGGCTTTCCGTGAGTTTAAACAGCGAGTACAATCGAAATCGTGCATATTTGCAATCGCCTTTTTTTTTCTTCATCGGTAATATAACCCATGCGGTGGGTCTCGTTTTCCTCTTATTCCACACGATAAACACTCCCACGCAGCCATCACCGTAATGTAGAACAGCGTCAGACCGAGTGAACTGTACGATTAAACGAATTTCATGGAAGCATCAATGAGATTAAATTTCTATGATCTTGTAAATTTCCATACCTTTTTCAGGTACGTTTAAAGTATGTTCAACCATACCAATAAAATTGTGTAATAATTAAACATTCATTTAACATAAAATTTACCTTGTTATTATAATTCGATAAAAAATGTATAAATATATAATTAATAAATAATAATCACACACACACACACACACACACACACACACACACACACAGCAGACTACGTGATATTCGCTTGTTTCGTTAACAGTACACCAATCTCAGCAGATACTTTCTTTAAATAATGAAATTTACTTAAATGAGAGGTTCATTTACATTTCACAAATTTTAAGTGAAAGTACGGTTAAATGTTTCTAACAGTATTTCTCGTGCACATCTTAAGTAACTTAATACACAATGTGCAGCGTTCAGCTCCATTACTGTCATATATTCTCAGCTGCCAGGAAAAGCTTCGGACTGAAGGCCAAACCAGTGCCCTGACGGACACCTGATCTCTGTTAGGATTCAGCCCTCTCGTCTCTGTGATTTCGGACGCCCCAGTAAACCCCAGGACAGGACGCAGACAGTCCCCGCGCCCTAAGTATACAAGCTGAGGGGATCCAGAGAAGCGACCTGTCATTGAAAAAGACGATTAATGGAAAAATCCGCTGCAGGTTGTAAAAGACAGGCTTGTCGATCGCAAGGTGGAGAGTAGGAATAAGTTTAGCAGATAGAAAACTGATTGGATGAAGCCTCATAGTAAGATGGGCGCTAATGGGGCTGCTGGTGATCTGGATCGTGACAGCATAGTCTTCACTTTGGCTTTATGGCCTAGCGGTTACATGCATGACAAAAATGTTCATCCTTCCTTCTACAAGAGCTGCATTGTTTTATTTGTCGTCTTAAATCATTCGGAGACAGAACAAATTAATTTCTGGAAGCCATGCCATTTCATTGCACTTTTTTGAAGTTCGCCAATGAATAGTGCACGGTCTTACACGTGAATTTTCACGAGAAATACTGAAAGTTTAAGCAACCACCAGTTCATTATTTGCTTCCTTGCTGCAAACACACTGTCGTTTTTACGTTCCGTTTTAGTAGGCTTCAAGCAATAACGTCATGGTCCACTAAACTAAAGCAGTTGATTTATATTCTGCCAATTAAAAATAAAGACTGCCGACTATTCAAACCGAGGTACATATTCATAGTACATAGCGTTGCAGTAACACAAATATCGTTCTGACAATCATCACTTATGTTTTGGTTTAAATTGTACTGCAAGTACTTTTCAAATTTGAAAAAAAATCTGTTTTTTGTTTTTATTATTTTTTAAAATTTCTGTTAAGGTTCTCGTTTTATTCTCGTTACAAGGCGGCATATAACGAGCGCACAAGTTCATGCTATAAAGACGAAATGTTGCCTTTATGTGGCAGGTCGTGTTATGCGCGTGTAGGTGAGGGAATCTGCCCGTAAACATGAATGATTTGTTATAAAAAATTAACAGGCTTCATAAAATTGTATTTTTATACTAACTATTTTAATGATATGTTCTCTGCAGGTAAGACACATGTGCCATTTGTACTTTATACAGGGTATTTGTTTTTGCCAAAACACACACACACACACACACACAGACCTTTTATCAAGCAAATCCAGAAACAGATTCATTACTTGATCGTGTCTAAACAGTTCTGGAAAGGCCCAAAAGTTAAACGGTAACGTTACAAGAACATTTTCCCGGGAAATCTGTTACTAACTAAAAATAAATTGTAAATTCCCCATATTTTAAATACAGTTTATTGTCTCCAGAAATTTTGTACACAATATTTGTTTAAACATTTGTTTATTCAAGAACAACAGTTTATTTAGTATTAAATTAAAATGTATTTGCTGTATTGTGACTCATGTTGGCTTTCTACATTCATAAAGCTGATATTTTAATGTTTAACTCTAGCTTTCCACTTGAGTCCCACCGTAAGAACATTGAGACGTGCGTGGATGACGACTCCAACTCACAAAACATTTCACAAAAGGTACAAAACAGAAGCGTGATATGAAAGCGAGACTAATTTTTACATTTGAAACAAAAGTTATAATAAAAAAAAAAAAACTCCAAGAACAAAACAACCAGCAATCTAAAGTGAACGAACCTTCAGGCAAATCTTGGCAGGTTACCCGCTGACAGTTATCTAAGGTAATTTACACAGTCAAATAGGTTCTGCCCCGCACTGGTCAGTTAACACTTCACGGATCAATGAAGCGGAGCTATTAGTACCTGGCTGCTGGTTCCGCTGTCCAAACAAAGACACTGGGTGCCCGCAGCACGCGTAGCTCACACAGCCCCTTCTTATACTGCTGAGGGAAAAAAACACTCCTCTATTCTGTTTCAAAACTTGTAGATCTATTTTAAAATAATTTCATTTAACAACAACAGTAGTTTATAGGACGCATCGTCGAAAGAACCACTCAGGGTCATTAGTAAATATAAAACCCGCAATGTCTGCTAGGTAGTCCCCAAGTTACCAGGTACAGGCCTGTGGATTTGGGAAACTGTGGGACATAATGCTATATGCCATGTGTTTACATGGCGTTGCAGCGTTATGACTTAAAAACGCACCTTCTTAAACAGCTTCAACCGTAATTAATAAGCGTGTGTTTTAGGGGTTAACCCACGTCTAAAGCTGTAATACCATTACAAGGAAAGGTTCGATGTCGAAAGATACTGCAGCAAACTATTGATTTTTTAAATCTAACATGGATTTTCATATAAAGAAATTAATAGATATGTGTTTCAAAATATGGTACAAGTAAATAACCGTCATAGTACATTTGTAAACAATTCAAGTGCTCGTACGAGTCGAAATTTTGTTTTAAAAACTGATAAACGTACAAATCAAATTTATGTAATTCGCTCTTCTTTTATTAATGGCGTTGACATGGGAAGTGAATATACATTTACAAAAAACAAAAGGCATGGATGTTACAGAGGTAGGTACACACAGATAATCTATTTTACTAATTGTATGAAAGGTTTTCATGCATCTTTTGTAAGCATCGGTGTTTATTATTGTGAATTATTATAAAAATACAGAACAGATTTAAATAATTTATAGCATGACTATTTTATCTTTGCTACATATATATGTCCGATTGATGCACATACGGATAAATAATTAAATTCCCACGCTAATTATAGGGAAACCAGGATATTGTAAACAGTTACGAATATTTCGAGGAAATGGTCTTCTATCGTTGCGTCAGGTTAAGTGGAGACTTCTGTCAGTATATTTTATTAAACGCGCAGTACGTAAGGATAACTCAATGCCAACAACAAAATCTTTATCAATTATCCGCTTTGTGTACTTTTCAATTGAGTTTTTGTTTCTTCTTGTATATTTACACTGCTATGGCAAACGATGTAAGTCCTTTTGCCACAAAGTTTTCTGATTCAAAGTAGACAAACTTGTTCTTCAGAAGTATTTTCCATGAGTAACATCCAACATTCGGGAATATTTACAAATGTTTTGAGGTTAAGGGGCGTTTATGTAATCATTCAGCCAACTGGAGCAAATACAAACAACCTTATCAGCTGGCCTCTTTGTTTCGGCACGCATTAAACGCGAAAACACATTAACACTAACCAACCGATATTAAAAACATTTAAGCCGCCTTTTAAGTTTTTTTGTGTTAATTTATCACAACCCGAAAGCGTTTACATTTCTGGTTTAAATAACTTACCTTGTAAAAAATACCTTAATTATCCGTTGTCCCACACAAACAAACAGAAGGGTAATGATGCACATTCTTTAAGTAACATTAAGTGCAGAAGGGCGTGTTCTAGCTAAGCGCAGGCTCCCCTTTGGTCCCCTTTCACTCTTAAATTGGGCGTTTGAAGACGTGCGGCATGAGGCCGAAGAGTGAGACGCGGCCTTAATCTAAACAGCACTCTGCTGATGGCGAGCGGATGAGATTATCTCATATCGCTGTCTAACCTTTCTTTCCCCGAGTTTTGGCAGGGCCCATGCATGTGGTCCTGGCGCCTATGCACTTGGCCACAACTGACAAGAGACGAGAGCCGAAACATTTTCTTTTGTTGCTTTTACAAATGCACGTAAATGGTGCACCTTCAAGTGTAACCTCTATCCCTCCACACAAACATACCATACAAATCGAGACAAAACGAGTGAAACACGATCGCAGTGATCTGAACTTGCATAGGCTATTTCAGGCTTTGCGCTTTCCTCCCTTAACTGGTTACTGCCGTTACTAAACTGAAAATGCTCACAATAATTTTTTTTGCCCGGGCCAGCTGTGGCGCTGCGCATTTATGTTCTGGTTTCCATCATGACAAGGAAAAGCTGTAAAGAGAAACTGGATAATAAGGTGAGAAAATCCCTGGTCTGGATTTTATCCAGTAACCTTTCGGTTTTCACCCACTCCCATCCTCTTTGTTTCCACGATTATACTCCGTAATAAAAATGATAGCGAACACTGTAAACGGTAAAATAATATGAAGGTTTGTAAAGATGCGTGTAAAAGGCAGACGTTGTGCCATTTGAATTAATTAACTAAACTTGATAGTAATTTAAGAATCATGTCAGCAATCCAAAACCGCACCTCGTTGCAATGTTGAGGAAAAGAAATGCCGATGAGGTTACAGATAGACGGTACTTAGTATTGCTGATCCTGTGATTAGAGCAGGCAAAACAAAGTAACAGGTCTTAAACACGTTTGTGGGGACAGACATAAACAGGTCCCAGAAATGGGTTGTAGGAATGGAGAACACGGAGAATTAGGCCGCGCGCCCGTGCATCAAACGAAAATAAGAAACAACGGGCTTAGTTTAGTGGACATGACGAAAATCTGCTGAAAATTAAAAATGTTAATAGTTCATTAAAACGTAAAACTGTTATGGGAGTTATTATTATTATTATTATTATTATTATTATTATTATTATTATTATTATTTCTGACTGAACTGTCAAAGTTTGTCTTTAAAATAAATATGCACTATCGTGCTTTCCATACTGAATATGGTATTCACATACATTATATATATGAGCTAGCTTTAAACAATTATAATGTCATCCGTTTTGTAATTGTTCCAGTTAAAAGATTTTAGTTAAAACGTAATTTTACAGTTAGCAAATATGATTTAAAATGCATTTTTATTACTGTAGTGCATTAGTTTTTCCTATACGAATGTAAAATTGCCCTATAGTCACAGGCTGAATGTATTAAATTATGTACGTTTTAATTTTCAAATTATTGTTCGGATATAAACAAAACGGGTTATTGTTACATGTCAAAATTAATGCAGACGTCCAGTTTGTCCCAATTTAATACACGTCACACAGCAATATTCGTTTTCCCTTTCGTCAAATGCAACCGAACAAGCCTTCCGACTTTAATAAAAAGATGAAGAGTTGAGCGCATTAAATGTAGCCCCAGTTCTTCTCTTGTACATTTATCTCAAGCGCGTCTTTGCGGACCGCAGTTTCCGCTTAACCTTAACATAATTACACCGGTATGATTACAGTTCAAACTAATCTGCCAAGTAAAATGTTGGCTGATTTTAGATATCCATACGTAGCTTTTCAGAAAATCTTTGCACCAGTTAATTCACCAGCAGTACGGCTGTATTTTATTTACACGGTTTTAAAGAGTGTTACGGTTTGCTATAATTTTATTGGCATAGCCTGATTGTTGCCTCCGCGTCTCCAACATGACGTGTCACGTGAGCTTTTCAGTCGCTCTAAAGAAATATTTGCGCACTTCCATACACCCAAAGAGTATTCAGTCTTTTTATTTGTACCCTACTTAGCAGATGTGTCCAACATACATAAGGGCTTACCTTATCTGAATAACCCTGCGTGTATCTAAGTAACTAATTAAACACAACGGGAAAGACGTCGGTGATGCGGGCTAAATAACAAGTGAACATTATGTATTAATAACACCTCGTTGGTTTAGCGGATTTGCTGTAAATGAGAAGGTCTTTGTTATTTACAGAAGCTTTTCTTTCGTCAAATAACTGAAAACCGTAAGACTATTTGCATTATGCAGAAAGTAGGAAAACTGTACAAAGCCCTTTGAGACGTGTGCGCGTGAGAGAGGGACCCGGGACCGTGAAGTGACAGACACGCTGTGAAACGGAAGGGAAGCTGATACCAACAGATTATATTTGCTAAATACGTCAATCAGTTTTCCTTGAAGAATTTTAATTGCTACTGGAGCCCTGCTTATCGTCAGAAAGAGTTTATTAATAAACTGTCGATAAGGGCGGTTAAAAAGCAAATCCAGGCTGAGCAGCCAATGAAGGCACACCATTCACGTCCGCCCAACAAAATGAATGAAAATTAAAACTTGTTTTTATTTCTGAAACGGATTCCAAAATCCAGTACCTTTGTTGTGTAACGCCTGTATAAGATAATAAATTGATAAAGCAACATGATAACGTGAAAAACCAAAATAAGGTGTTATAGATGTCAGCTGGTACCTAAACAAAGCGGTTTTTTTATCACGAAATGACTACCTTTTCCACACCTTCTATTGGTTAGATGAACTGAAATTAAAAATCGAGCCGAAGATAAAATTGCGTCCACACGTCCCCAGAAATCCTGCACGTGGCTCATCTCACGGGTTCTGAATTCCACTTGTTTTGATAGGTTTCATTTAAGTGGTGCAGTACATGAAATGACGACGTGCCATCGTCTTAATTAAATATTGCTACTGTTTATTGTAGGGGTGATTCACTTTGTGGAGTGATTGCGTCTTTGTATAGAGGACTACGGCCAAACCACTTAATCGTGAATCTGACTTTTTAATGAGTTTAATTTGTAGCTGCTTATGGATTACACTAATAATTATATCTCGGTAATATGCAAAACTAACACACGTATATCTATCCGGTAAAGAAAATACTGAAAAAAATCTACATCTTCATTGTACGTGTCAGTTCAAAAAGGTATTCTTCACTGACACCTCTGTTGCGATTCACGCGTTCAACAGGCGGGTTTCGCTGCTTACTAAAAACACGCATTACAATTATATATTATATATTCCTGTAAACAAACTATATTGGAAAATAGTTTTTACAGCAAATATGAATTCTCTCAAAGCAGGGTTAGGAAATATTCGCTATTTAACAACAAATAAGGAAATCTGAATCTGGATTCTCCTTGCCAATTTTAGCCAGTTTCCTGAATAAGACATTCAAATATCGATACTTGCAATATCCTCAACTATCTGTTATGATCAGTTAGATTGGTTCAGCTCTCAAGGAAACCTGGGTAAGAGGAGGCGGGATTGTGTATGTTATGTTCCCCGTGCCATCCCGAGACTGTGGGGGTACTGGTTGAAATGCTTGTAGCCCTTAGTAATAACTCCGCCTCGTGTGCGTGACATCAGTGGGACGGAGGCTTTGCCCCTTCACGGACTCTTAGAACAAAACAGTAAGTGAGTCTCATAAGTAGCTGCTGCTCGTTATTTTGGTGTTGTAAACAGGGTAGTCCACGGTGGGTGTTTGCAGTTTTTTTTCGGTATGTGATAAAGGGATATCTTGATTCTTTTCATGTCGAGTTACCAGACTCATAATTCATTATCAATCACCAAGGGACGCATACTATTTAATTTGTCTCAGGTGGAATTTGTACCGTTAATGTAATCGGACGGGACAGAACAATGCTGCCGAGTCCGGTCACTTCTACGCCGTTCTCAGTAAAGGACATTCTGAAGCTGGAGCAGCAATCTCGGGAACACCACTCCCTACACGTCGATCTGCCCCGCACGCACTTGGGTCAGGACATGTCACAAGCCCAGCCACATTTCCAGACGTCTTCTTCTTGCATGCTCGCCGCAAGCGAGAGCCCCAGCTTCTCAGACGGGGAGGAAAACATGTCCTATCTTAACGCTCTGTCAGTTCGGGACGGCCACGGCGAGGACGGCCTGTCTCCGGAGGTGTATGTGCATTCTACGATCGGACGCTTGAACGAGAACAAATTGGAAGCCGATATCGAGGAACAGGACGCCAGTAAGTTACAGATTTAACAAAAACGTTTTTAAACCGAAAAGGTGATATTTTCAGCCGACAGAATGCAACTGTTTCCTTACACTTTGTAAGTAAGATACATTTGGAAACAGGCTGAAAGTCAAACGAAAACGCTGAATGCCTAAAATTGTTTGCTGATTTCATTTCTGTTAATCTGACAAATGAATAGTCTATCGTGTAAATATTTTACGTTCATTTACCAAGAACTGTGTATGCGTGGACACATTGACATATTAAACTATAATACCTTGGCCCAGTTTACATTTTAATCATTTGCTATACCGTGAATAAATTTTTTTTTTAATCTTGCATCATTAATATTCATGCAATTCACTTATAATGGTAGAAGGCACCAATAACATTTTGGACTGGAGGTACTTGAAAAGTTCTACATTATTTTTGAGCGAGTACACCGACATACATTCAAAAAGAGCGGTTTCATACAATTAATAAAACACTGTTACATTACATACACTAGTAGCAAAAAGTTTAATTCTAGAGGTTATGCAATATGCATTCAAAAACAAAATTCACAGCAAAAATACATGTTAATAGATTTAGTTCTTTCGTCGCTATTTGGCGATCAATCATATAACTTGCGAAACCTGTCGAATAGTTATAATCTTTTGTTGCAGCTGCAGAGGTATTAAACTGCACACGCTCACTGTTATGATATACCATTTTAAGTAATACGTCCTATACTGTACATGTCACAGAGGAAGCCGAAGGCCTGGACGCGTTGCATGTGAAGTTTAACCATAAATAAATGCACGCTACATAATAACGTAAAATAAATTGGTGCGTTCAAGAAATCACGCTAATTCTTGCGCACTGATTATGTCGACAGGGGGCTGCGGCAGCGCGAGCAAGACCGTGGGACACGAGGAGCCCGAGCGGCCCCCGAAGCAGCGCACGAGGCGGAAACCGAGAGTGCTGTTCTCGCAAGCCCAGGTGTTCGAACTGGAGAGGCGCTTCAAGCAGCAGAAATACCTGTCGGCGCCGGAGCGTGAGCACCTGGCCAGCACGCTGAAGCTCACCTCGACGCAGGTGAAAATATGGTTCCAGAACAGACGGTACAAATGCAAGCGCCAGCGCCAAGACAAGTCACTGGAAATGGCAGGACATCACCATCCACCCCCGCCCAGGCGGGTGGCAGTGCCAGTTTTGGTCCGTGATGGCAAACCCTGCTTAGGGGGGTCCCAGAATTATAACGCACCGTACTGTGGGTCAAACCCCTACAACTACAATGGCTACCCGGCTTACAGCTATAACAGCCCTACTTATAACAGCACCTATAGCTGCACGTATTCCGGCATTCCCGCCCTTCCCTCTACGACGGCTACTAACGCTTTTATGAACATGAACATCGGTAATATGACGGACCACATTGCCGGGTCCCCTCAGCCTCAGACGCATCAAGGAACCACAGTTTCGGCGTGTCAAGGAACATTGCAGGGAATCCGAGCTTGGTAGCTTCAAAACAGGACGCAGCACTACAAATGTTTTTCTGCTTATATCACCTTTATCAGATACGTTTTTAATCGCATTCACAGGTTTGTTACATAACTACAGTATTACCGAAACAGTGTTTTGTATAACTGCCGGTTTAGAGCATTGTTAAAGCGTGACTCTAGACTCCAGTCCAGAAGATCCAAATGTTTACTTTTATGTCAGTAACACGCCGGAGTTTAGTATTATAATGGGCCCATAACTAATCGTTGATCCACCTGAGAATTCAGACAAAATCGTGGCGCAACGATGTACTTTTGTGTTATCCAAGACATAACATTGGATTTCACGTGTAAACTAAACAACAGCTCTGTGACCTTCGGAATTAAAGGTCTTTAAAGATATAAGTACTGTAAACGTTGCACGGATTACTTCGCACTAAATTCAGTGTTCGAAGAAAACTGATGTAATACTGGAAAAATAAAAATGTAAACTGAAAGGATGTTGAATCTCATCCCTAAAAAAAAATCTTCACTTGTCATCAACGCCTTTAAGGTCTAAATAATGTTGGTGGATTCTGAAGTTTAAAATGTTCTAATTAACATTAACACACTACTTTGTAAACAAATGTTTAACGTTAACAAATTATTTATTTTAATTGCAAAGTCGCTCGTGTCGGCCATTCGATGAAATAAGACGTTTTTCCGCAAATTTGCTATATCTTTACCAGACTTTCCAGATGGCTGTTTTTTTAAAGTTGAGCCTTTAGTAACGTTTCGTGGCTATATTTACTGGGAAAATATAGAATATATTTAATTACCAACTAATGAGTAAAGTATAAAGACGTTTGTCTATAAATTCGGTCACTTCACAACATTTAATATTTTCAAAAACACTATTACAACAATTTCTATGAATTATGTATTAGCATTTATTATTCTCCCTATTATATTTCATATTCAATTTAAATACAGGAAAAGCCTTTAATCCCATACCATTTTGTAATGCATTAATTAAACAACATGATTTCCTCGTGCCTTTAAACACCTACTAAAAATCGTATTTGAATGTTATTTACTATGATCTGAATCACCGAATTGCCTTTGTTGCCTGGGTTACGCTTTGGGCACGCACGACCCTGAAGTGGCTATGATTTCGGAAAATAAAAGTAAAATATGTCCACGTTAAGGAAGTGTTTGAAATGCATGCGACCACAACACTGTCGCCATCTACTCAGGGATTTCATATTCTTTTACTCTTATGTTGATTTCTATACTTGTTGGCAGCATCCGTGTGTGTTAATAATTCAAGATACTTTGAATCTGATCATCTTATCCAACGTCTCGTGCCCCAGGTAGAAAACGGTGTCACGCAGCATTAAATGCATGTATATGTGTGCATTTTTTAAGAAAACAAATGCGAATGCAAAAAAAAAGGCGAGAACATAGATTGAGACATGGGGTAAAACTTCATAAACGGGTGTTTTTTTTATATAAGCAAAAATCCTTTTGAGCATTGGTTACAGCGATGTTTCGTTTTCTTTGCCTCTTGCCATTTACCGAAAATCTCTTGCTGTAGACAGTTATAAAGGGCAGCCGAGGCACACTCGAATTAATTGTTTAAGTGCCAAATGGTGTGAAAGGAGGAAGTTTTTCTATATTGAGGAGCTTTAAGGACGCGATTAGGCGTCTAAAATACCCTGAAAGAAGCAGTTCGAATTGAGTTGGAGAGTATGAATAATAGTCCTTATTGGATTCATGGACAAAAGGTGTGTGGTAGGCAGACCGGGGACTCGCTTGAAGAGAAAAGGCCCCAAATGCTGAAGGATTGACGTCCTAATATTCCGCATTGACGCGGAGAAGCGGGGAGCAGGGGGATATTTTAGCTGGCTGGCCGCGCATGGGACGGATAAAAATGCGTTCACTTTTGTTCTTTTCTTTTTGTTAAAACAGAAAAGGGCTCTGATTAGGAGGCAGCTCCCCAGCCGTGCTCTTCCAACGGCGGGAGAGCTGCAGGTTGCAGCAGGAGGCGTGCATCTGAAAGCTGGGTCTTTATTGCTACATGTTTAACCATTTCTCCGTTGTAGAAAAAAAAAAAAAGACTGTGGAAAGTGAAGGGGACAGAAGAGTGAACATGAATTAGGAAACGCACAATAAACTACTGCCGATTGAACCCAATTACCGTTAAACCAACAGCCAATACAGGCTCACAAGGCGTCTGCGTGCCAGTTTGTTGTTTTAAAAGAAATTATTTGCAACGACAGTTTGCAGTGCATGCTCTGCTAAAATTGCTTGTGTGCATATGCACGAGGGTGAATTAATGTTTGGTAGCGTTAATCGTTTCCTGCTTCAAATAAAGTACTGAAACACAATATTTTCTAAATTACGTAACAGGGTAGTGTTTACATATTGTATAAACAACGACTGCCTTAATGTCTATATACAACGTAAAAACTATGTGTTTGGAAACTCAAATAAAATTGCAGGAAAACTTTAAATAAAATGGTAAAATGTCGTGGCAAGAAAGTATTAAAATATGTTGCAAATGTGAGAATACAGAAAAAACGTAACGTCGGTTTTATAAACATAACTGTTGTGTGCTGTTATTTTTTGATATTTGGGATTTACAGAAATTACACTCGGTCGGTTAGATATATTTACGTTTAAAAATAAACAACAACAACAAGAAACTAACAAGTAAAACATTTTAAAAGCATATAGGCGGCACATTTCCTAGGGCTTATACTTTAAACATGTACCATGGACACAAACGCAGAACAGGAGGTGCCGCAAACTGTGGGAAACCGCAGAAGCGCATACCAGACCAGGCGGGGCGCGGGATGGGACGCAGGAATTAGACAGTTTTAGGCTGAGCCGAAGCAGAGCAAGAGACATTAAACAGACAGGCCGTAGCTTTGGCAGTCTGCGGAAACTCCACACGTGGAACTCTGGGGAGACAAGGAGCACATGTCAGCACTGATGATCATTGTAAATAAAACATGCACATGTAACGACCTCAAACACACAACAAGATTCACCATCAACGGGTGAGCAAAACGAGGGCTTCACAATTTAGCCTTGGATTATTCAACATGTTTCTCATCTGGGAAAAACCTCCCCACGACCTCTAGGCCTTTCCTCAGTAACAAAACAATGCCACATTAGGTCATCTGGATGTCCAACGCTAGATATAAATACACGTAATATTCACAGACGTAAACTGTACACAGTTACATGCAATGGTATATTTAAAATCAGTAAAACGTTAACAGAGCCAATTTAACTATTTCAATATTTTTGAATTGTCGTAACTTTATGAGGATGCAACTGTAATAAAACATCAGATAGGAAATGCCGATTATGATTTTGCCTACCTGTGCTGTACATCCGCAATCAGAATTTATTGCCTAAAAGTGTTAGATTTTTTTAAATTCAAGACTATTACAAGACAATTAACAAATGTATATGTGATTACCCTTATCACTGATTATTTAAACGATACGATAACAACAATAATCTTGCAGTTCATTAGTTGCCTTGACAACAGAAAGTTACACTGGACAAACTAGTATTGTCCATATGCAGAATACCTTGTTGTTTTCCCTAAACTGAATATGTACAATACATTATGATATGATATGACACCGACCTGTCAAAAGGTTTTAAAAACGCACCTTTGTTCAATTTTGCGATCTTGTTTAATTTACTTGTCGCTATTTACGAAATCTGGGCATGTGATATGCCAACTAATTTAGAGATAGAAGTAATTTTCCCACATTTTACTTTATTATATACCCTTTAAAATATAGCATCCGATCATCAGGCGCACAACTAGTCTGATTTCCTAAAATTCAATAGCCAAACAAAACTGGTTTATCCTGATGGCTTAACTAGTTCATCTGTCTCTGTGGCACATCTGCAACAACACTAATCTCTCGATTGGTTAAATCCGACCCGAGGGCGCAGGGAGTCCCTAATGCACTGGGGTTATTAATGGGGACTAATTTGAATGTAAACAAAGTCCCTGAAAAGGTGGGCTCCAAATGATACCAACGGTGTATTATACCGGGCGACATACTCGGTCTCAGTTAAGTGGCCGGGGGTAGTGTGTAAATAGAATTGGCGACAGGATGGCGACGCCTGAGGACGCAGCATTGACACTGCTCGTCCACACCGTTTCGGACCGCAGGGAGCGAGATTGGTATCTGTAAACGCAGTATTCTTTCACTGCTTAGTCCCTTAAAACAGCACACTACAGTGTGAACTGGCAGGTTAGGACACAAACACAAGCGTGTACGTCCAGTGACAGCGAAACATCTCTTCTCGAAACTTCCAGTCTTCATCAGATAAACTCCATTACACATAGAACAAGTTTTGTTTTACTGTGTGCCTTCGCAATCAACGTAAGCCCATTTTGACATCCAGATTTATTAAACTACTGTCACTGTTTACTACAGCTAGAGATTTTAACTGTTGAAGCCCTGCACAGGTTGCAGTAGTCTATAAATAGTTTTTAAAATCTTCCCTGTTTTCTTTTTCGATTTTAAGAAAATATTTATACACTATCACCACAACTGCATCCTCGGCGTATTTTGTACGTTTATAGCAGGAACCGTTTAGTCTGAGAATTGCACGAGGACTCTGACCTCTGGAACATTATCGGCAATTATCGCCTTTAATATCTCGACAGCTCCAGGGGCGCGCTGTCACCTGTGTAAAATTAACACTTTTTGACAAAATAAAACACATTTAACGTAGCACGTCCCTTAATACTCGGTGGGAAAACAAATTGACCTGTTCGGAAAGGTTATTGCTTTGATTAATTGCATTTGAGGCATAATCCAAAAGTGGCTTTATACATAAATCGCAGCCTTCCCGTCATATCCTTTTATTTATGGCGGTTACCGCTGTGAAAACAAATATCGGCATTCCGATAACTCAGGAAAATTAAAACCCCTCTTACAACAGCATGCTTAGACAATGCATTTTGAGCCGGCCTGGCTTAGGCGACCGCATAAAAAAGTGACGCAGTGGGTATTAAGGTAAGAGATGATTCACGAGGTTGATTACAGAATATCGTATTTAGGTGTGTCACTTAGAGGAGGGCGAATACTGAAGGCGGAGCCTCACGCGGAGCCTCACGCATTGATATGTCAAGACTAAAGCAATTTAAATCCTGACCTTAAATGCCTTCCGGATAACTCTTCAACCATCTTCAGTAACACTGGATATTAATCCATTAGTCCAATTTAGCACATCAACTACGTAGCTTCTTAGAGTATAAACAATTTTCTTGATAGAACAACGGCAATAAAGAAGTGTTTTGCGTTCCCTGCATATTTAATTTTAATGCAAAACAAACGCCGAGAATGCAGTCATCAATTCTGCAAAACATGCACACAGATTCTCGACACATATTCAGTGCACGCATGAACACATAAAGGCGCGCGCACACACGCACGCACGGACGGATATCCCTGAAAATTTTAACAAAGTATATGTTACAGCCTGTCCTGACACATGTTTTTCTCATTCAAATTAGCTCCACTGACAGCAAAAAAAAAAAGTTCATAATTAACACGTCATTGGCCATTTGATACATTTCACTTTTTTTCCTAAGGCGGGGTGCATGTAACTGAGCCAGTGTATAAATATACTCACCATGGTAACCCAGTCATCCCCGTGGAGATACAAGAGGCAGTTTTTGGTACTTGACAGCGACGGGCCTATGAGTGATGACTCCTGTTTTTGCGCTGAAAATACGCCAAAGCAGTAACTCTAATTAATGACGGTGGTCGTGTTCGCCTTTAGACAACAGCTCTCCAATCACCGCTTTCCCAAATTTTCCGATCGGAGACCTCCGGGAAACTGCGTAGGAGTCATTTATCAGCCTCAAGAGTTTCAATATTTATTCTGTACGCGGATTCACTGGATAACTATTAGTAAGACAAACTATAACAAACGCGTTCTTTTTTTCTGGGAAAATCCAGTATGTAGCAATCACGCCAATGGTAGCCCCTGCCCGGTCTTAAATAAAAAAACTGCATGTTAAACAATACATCGCAATAAACATGGCCAGACTGTTTAGATAAGTCCAACAAAGAAACAATAAATAGCTCAAAAGCTACCGGTCCAAGTGTTTTGCGTGCTAAATATCTAAATATAAGATCTAAATATCTATGTCCTTCTTGGCAAAGCATTTCACACGCAACGACGTACGCATTTTGTAGTCGTATAAATAGATTTATGGATATTTTGGCACTCAAATTTTTCGAACAACATGCTCTGGACAGGAATGTAATTTCTGCGTTTGTACGCATATGTTTTATGATGCATGCCTCGTTTTAATATTTTCCGAGCCGCGTCACACAGTATATGCAATAACCGTGCTTTACCAGTTCTTAAAATATTTAACCAATTTTATTTGTTTTCCGGTTTTACTTGTACACTGCGGTAAGCAGCAAAAGCATCTCGGTCAAAGGTGAAAACATTTTAAGAATTATAAACTAAGCAATACGTCGGGTGATAAAAAACTATTCGTTGACAGTTTCGCGTCTGAACACCGTGTCTTCTCGGATGGTATTCATCAGAACGGTGTAGTCGTCAGGGACGTGGTCTGTAATACAGCGGGTTTAAAGATCTCGCATTTAAATAAGTGTTATCCTAATGCCTCGCAATGAGCTTCTCCAGGAAATATTCCAGCACGTCTCTGTGGCTTAAAGCATCAGGTGTATAACTAACCGCATGCTGTTTCGGCACACGAATACGCCATCTATCTCTCTTTGCAAAAATAACACCGCACGGTGGTTTGGGCCTTTGCCTTTCACTCACACATTCAGTGTATTGAGCCTCTTAGACAATCCATAGTGTTTAAAAGCCTAGAACGCACCTCCGGAAAGAGTTTCATACATCAGTCTGTCAAAGCCGAGGGACTGCCTGAGCTGGTTAGAGACACCAACCCTAGTGACCCCCCTCCCTTTAAAGACTGTTGGGAGGAAAAGGAGATAGCAATTCAAATTGCATTGGTACAAGGAGAACACCAAACCCCCCAAGCATGTAGTTGTGTCTCAATTATTACCATTTATTAGTATCAGTACACGAACAAAATTCTACAGGAAGATCACTCGGGCCGACCATGAGATTCAATTCACGCTTCTCTCAAACACAATTAAAAGCGCACCTGGAACAAAACCCAACATAGTATTAAGAGTAGGTAGGAACACCTTTACAAACCCCTCCAAATGCGTAGCTATACATTTTTTGGGTAACAGCAATTAAAAGCATAGTTTTAAACCATTTATGTTTCGTGGTGCCAAAAGTCACCCAACGGGAAGACAGAGAACCCAATCTGGGTTCGCCGAAGTAGGATCCATGTTACAATTTTGTGCCACAAAAAGGATGTGACCACGGCCAGAAGGTGGAGGAACTTTCGTTTTCAAATTCGCAACCAGGTTATCAACAATTTATTGACCGTTATCGCATGCTCGTTGCGATGGATTATATCATGGTACACCATGATATCCGAAAACGACCGATAAGCAATGAAACAGACAATAACGATGAAAACTGAAACGATGGTTGAACGGTCTGAACGTTTGTGCTTCAGGTAAAAATTGTCCAATATTTTGCAGCCGAACCAGCTCCCTCGGTCCACTATAATAAATTTAATTCAATGCATTTTTAAAAATCTTTGTTCACAGGTCTACAATAATATTAGTAGTTATAATCAGTACTGTTGTGAACGGAGTAATTTATGCAGACTGGCATTCTAAAAATACGTATTGCTTTCACAAACCTTGCAGGGCTCCGGTCTCTCATGTAACTTTAGGGCAATGACTGTAAAACGTCCTCATGTTTTGTAAATCACGCAAACTGATATTAAATGATGATTTCAACGAGCAGTTATGAGTATATGAACAGCTGTTTTTTCTTGCTGTTCAGCGTTAGACTTTAGTATTTATAAACAACTCGTAAAATTATAAGGTTACTCTGGGCTTCTTCTGTGTGGATTTACAAACCCCTCCAAACGTATTTTTCCACCGAAGAGCAGTTCTGAGTTATACAAGATGAGACAACACTATAAACTATCGCTACCTCGCTTTATTCATTTATAAAACTTTTAAATGTGTCTATCTACCAGTAATATAACCAGCTTTATACGCCTATTTCTCCAACTTACTCAAAAAATGAGGGACATTAGCTGTCATAAACTTTTGTTGTGTGTTGTTTTTTCATTATATCTATGTACTTATTTTAAAACAATAAAACTTATCTATATTTATTGGTTTTATGGTGCTGTGTGTGTGTGTGTGTGTGTGTGTGTGTGTGCGCGCGCGTGTTATAACTGTTTTGTTATGGTCTGGAGCTGTAAAAATTGTGATCCCTCCCTCTTGTCGCGTTCTGTTGCTCCCTGGACCCGTGCCTTAATGAAATAGTTCACACCGGATCTAAAGCTTTTCTCTTATCACTTACATCTGACGCAATACTTAGTTGGAGATTCAGATCAGATCCATTTTTTTTCAGATTTGTGCTTTAATACGTTCATTTTCATTTAATTGCACAAAATACATTTGATAACCAACAGTCTGCGCTGCATATAGAACGGAATGTACACAGCTTGCAGAAAAAAATCACGCGCAGGGTAAACTTTGTTAACAAACAAGCTTAGTGTGCAGAAACGGAGGAAACTTCGTTTCAGGAAATTGATCACAAAACTCCAGCGAAAAGCGTGGAAGAAAACTGGGTGTGTCGCTTGTAACAATTTCAATAGCTGCAAAAATGGAAAACAGTTTAACATTTACGCAAGTTACAAATTTGAAACACCTGGGAAAATTTTGGGCGTCAGTTAATTATTTGCAGTAATTTGAAGATATGAACTTTGCTTCTGTGGTGCACTGTTAAACAAGCAAAGGCACACCGAGGGAATCCCAGTAGGTGTTGTAAAACTCGGACCTTAGCACCAGACCAGTCAGTGTGTAGTTCTCACCTGCATACTGTAGTATAATAATAATAATAATAATAATAATAATAATAATAATTTATATCTGAAGAACTGAACATTCTTGGATAATATGTTACAAATGCATAACCCTAATAAATGTGCATGGACGTACCGCACCGCGTTCCGTTACTGGTGTTGTCGCGTTATCAGAGCGTGCGTAGGGCGGAGGGAGCCGCTCCAGGCAGGTAAACATCCCAGCAGGCGCGCAGGTGAAGCGCAGCGCGCGGCTCAGTCTTCAGTGCTCCGTCCGAGAGTCCAAGCGCGAGCTAGCCGCTGCAGGAACGCTCACGCGAATGGGAACGGTCGAAAATGTGCATTTCCTTTGGAATTAAGATTTTAAGGTAACATCTTTCTTTTCCCTGCATCGTTTTGTAAACACCACTCGATGGAGCATTTGGAAGTGCTGCGTGCATGATTTTATCTCCTCGTCGCATGATCCATAAGTGTTTTTAATGCATTAGAAAACGTTCTTAATTAAGCTTAACGGTCACGTAATCGATTTTAGTTCCAGATGCTAAAACTGTTTCCTTAAACACATAAAATCATAACATTACAAGACAGAGCAGTAAATTACATTGTAAAAGTGTTTTTCGCAAAATTAAAAGCCGCTTGACTTTTGTGTCCGCTTAGCAACACATAATGTATTCATGAAAATGTTAATTTGTACGTTTTCTGTTCAAATTGTTCTTCCGAAGTTCTCAGCAAACTTAACGGGTTGTTGGATTCAGCATACGTTTTCCAAATATTAATATATTTAACTGGAATCTGTACACACACCAAACACATTACATGTATCATTGTGATACAACATAACTTGATGGCAGTGTATCCTATTTTCGACGTGATATTAGAAGTAATTTTTACAATTGCTTAAGGGCATGTAGGTATTCTTTCAAATTTAGCGATATACAGTTTCATTTACATAAAAAAATTATAACGAAAATGCACAGAACAGGATAAACTATATGGAGCCCGGAAATTCAGAGGCGTTCGCGTATTTTGAGCTAGTAAGTAGTTGAGTACTTGGATCTGAATCTGAATGTTTTGAGTTTTCTTCAAACAAGATACTGGAATGCAGTCTGAGGTGCTTATTGAAAACTGAGAGTTAACATACAAGAATGAGTTGTAGTAAATATGTATTTTCATGCATTATGTATTTCCCATAACAAACCCGAGGTCTTAGTTCGAATGGGAAAAGTGGCAGCTTGTTAACGATGTTCATAAGAACTAGACACTGGGTCCTGTTTTTAAAATAGAAATAAAATACGAAAATATACACCGCAAATACGAAATACAGTTTTAACGTAGACACATTTTTGTTTTTCTTTACATTAAAAGGCGTGGCTTCGAACACGAGTCGAGTTTGGACTGTTTTATTGTCAACAGTATTACATGCTGTTACAAATAGTAAAAACATTACCTTTGCTGGCTAACATTGGTGTGAAACGGCGGTATATGTATCTGTTTAATAATTGAACGCAATATGAAATCACTAATTAAAGGCTAAACATAACGAAGCTCTTGACAGACAACAAATTATATTCGAAAACAGAACAAAAACAGCAACAAAATTACTAGGTCTAAACAGAAGGCCAAATGCAAAACTATATCCATTTTTCTGTAATAAGCAGAACTATTTTCTACCCCGAGATTACTTTTGAATCATAAAATTAATCTTTGTTAATAAATCGTAAAGAGGTGCACGTCTAAGTACCGGTGACCCTAATTACAATCATTTCGTAGAACGCGTTTACGGTAAAACGTTTTTCATTTTTGTGAATATCTAACTTTTCCAGAAAAAAAAAACGCGCACTACCAAATCGAGGTGTGTTTTCCTGTAATGTGTTATTTTAAATAGAATAATGAGCACAACATAAGACGCATTAAATTATTGTAAGTAACATAAAAGCTCTGTCGCCTGGTACTTGGTACGTCGTTTGTTTGTTTAAAATAAAACTGCACCCTGCAGTAACGCCGTTAGAATTTCCCTTCTGTTTTCCCACATACTGTCCAAAGAGTCTTTTTTTTTCTCAAACTAAGTAACAATTAAAATTTATTATTTTTGAACATCACTGACATTTATTTAAACAGTTCTGTAAAAATGCATTTTTGTTTTGGAGCAGAGAGCTGGAAACCTGTGGGTTCTCCGCCCGTCCCTGCATTCAGTCGCGGGACCGCACCAAGCAGCACGAGACTCAGTATCCGGCTCTGTCCGAATCAACGAAAATGTCTTCGCACCATGCAAGCTGGTGGTTCGACACAGGACAGCTGTCAACTACTGGAGCCGCTGCTGGAACCTGCGACTCTAAAACCAACTTTTCCTTTCACAAATAAACGAATAAAATTAAATTAAAAAAAAATCACCAAAATATAATTAAATAATGCATTCCTTCGAATTTTTAGTTAATTGTAATTTAATGCTTATTATTTTAATTGGACATGGTCGTTTGTAACTTTTTGAAAAATTCGTTAGTTGTAGTTTAAATGTGTTTTTCAGCTTCTAACCGCCTTAAACTAACAGCCTTTAACTTTGCAGAAAATCTGCGAATTTATATTGCCCATCAAATTGCATCAGATAACAACAACAACAAAAACAATAATAATAATAATAATAATAATAATAATTCGCCCTTTGAACAGCTACATATTTCACTGTAAACTGACATTAATGTGTCTGCTCATGGGTAATTCTGCCGGGGCATCATTAGTCTTGCACCAGTAAATTACTCCTGCACGTCGCTGGACACCACACGACCTGCCACTGCAAGTCATTAACCAACCGCGTATACAGACACGCCATAAAACATCGGTAACAGACTTCAAATGATCGTTTAAGTATCCCCTCAAAGGCCACACTCCACACAAGAACAAACAGCCGTGCTGTATTTTAACACGCACTCCAAGCGCAGCTCGTCTCCTAGTTTTTCACGAGTGAATAATCCCGTGTCTCCCACTAACCCCATTTCTCCGCCGTGTTTTGCTGCGTTATGACACACTCTTTGCTGACATGCGAGTTGGCTGCACGTCTCTGCCAGGTATCTGCTGGAATGTGGCTTCTGCCTAACTACTCTGATTAGTTTCAGTAATGGGATACTGTCTCTCAGACGTGTTCGTGTCCTTTTCAAGTAATTTTTAAAATAAAAAATAAACGGAGCTTGTCTGTATATAGAAGGCGCCGGTAGAGTCCTGTTCGTAAGCATCATCACCGCTGTTGCTGCACTGAAAAGCATTTAAACAACCGTTTAAACGGTCTTTAAGGCGATGCAATTCAAAGCAACTTCGAAGAACACCGGGTTTAGCGGACCCAGCAACACATTGAAATACTGACTCCGGCTAAACCGTAAAAAGTTAACACGTGCGTTGTATTTCCACCCAAAATGTCCTTTACCATGTTTGTGGACACAAAGAGAAGCCATGAATGTGTACTGGGTTTAGTAACCTGTGAAACGCAAAGCCGTGATTACTCAGTTTACAAATCAACTTACAGTACCTGGCTGCACTGGTGTACTCCACGGGGAGTGCTGGGGTGGGCAAGCCCCCCCTCTGGGTCTCCATGTGTAAAAAGCATTGCTGAACTGCCCTCTTTGTGACAGTATGAAGATATGCCCTATAGTGCAAGTGCATGTGATGACATGTCTTAACAAGTGCCCTTGCAGTGGAAAAAATGTGATGCAGTGCACTATTAAGTGCCCTTCTAGTGGGCTAAGAAGTCTCTGTGGGTACCCTTCCAATGGAAAAGGGTGCCAGTATGAAGTGCCCTCCATGCCACCCCTACATGATTAAGTGTCCCCAAAAGGTGCCCTTTCCAGTAGAGAATATGGGATGCAGAGCTGTGTAGGGTGTTGTTCATGTGTGAGTGTGAGAAATCATCCTAATGGAGGCCCCTCCAGTGGAGAAAATGTGATGTGGTGCCATATAAGATGCCCTTAGAGTTGGATACACTTGAGGTGTCTGATGGGTCCCTTTCTGATGGAAGAGAAAACTCATTAAGTGTCCTATAGGGTGTCCTTCCTAGTGAGGAAACATGATCAAGTGTCCTAGTGTCCTCATAATGAAATTAAATAACCTTAATCGAGAATGAAAACTACTTCAGCAATTTTAATCCTTGCCCGGAACCCTAACCCTCTCTCCATTCCCTAACGCCAAAAAACACAGCCTTTAAAAATAAAACAGCTCTGATGTGTAAAGTGAAGCTTTACACCATGCTAACCCATGGTGACTTAGCAACAGAGCCAGAGCGTGCTGTCAGCGGTGACCATCGTCTGCTTTGTTCTGTGGGCAGCTGCACGGGACCCGGGAGGCTCACGGTGGCTCCTCTGACAGACAGGAGTGGATCCTTTAACACTCAAGTTCAAAGGGGTGTCGGACCTTTATGTCCCGCTCTTGGTCGGCACACCTGGGGAGACCAGAGGAGGTGCCAGACCTGTCCAGCCACGCTCCCTCCTCCCGTGTGCCTGTCTGTTATCTCCTCAGGATTTGTGACACTCCAGCTAACTCTTGGTTATGGTCTGAGGGGGGTGTTGGTAAGGTGCCTGATGTTTTCTTTTTTAAGGAATTTACCTCTTAGTTAATAATATGACAAATAAAGTGGATGGGGGAACAGTTGTTTGGAAGGGGAGGGCATGTTGCACGCCTGTTTTTCCCCCATCCAAAATCTCATGTAGATCCTGACTTAAGTCTTCAACATTCAGGACAGATGACTGTTCTGCACCAACACAGTAGAAAACTGAGGTGATCTGGTACAGAACATGCCAGTTCATGCTACTGTAACGTGTGTGTGTGTGTGTGTTTTCTCACCTTCGCTTCATGTAAGAGTAATTTTGGAGCCTATTTATTGTGGAGTGTTGTTTGTTATGCTGTTAGGTTCAGTCATATAACTTTAGTGTGCCGTTAGTGGTTAGAGGACATGTTTATTGTTATATTGCTGTAGGAAACCGCATATGCAAAGTAGAAAAAGTTTGTATAAGGCCAACACAGTGAGTGTGTAAGAGAATTCTGTGTTGGTCTTGGATCGAAACAAGCTTTTAACCATGTAGCATGATCGTGTATTGTGTTAATGTGTACCGTGTATATGGAACAAGCTAACGTGCAATGGTGGATGCATACATGAAACATGTAAGGGAGAAACCTGTGATGTTTAAACAGTATTGGACCGGACAAAAAAAACTAAAAAAAGTGGACGCTAGATTCACTATTTTCTTTTTTTTTTTTTTAATAAAACTTTCAAGGATCCACAAAGAAGCTGAATGTGAGAGTAGATCATTATTCCCAGAAAACATGGTAGAGCTGCAGAATAAATGGCCATCTAAGTAATTAGAGTGGTTAAACAGCCAGTACATTTGGACTTCCTCCTACAGAAGCAGTACATGAGAACTGGACCTAAACGTTGACGATCTTTGAACTGTGATACTGAAGGTACATGACAGTGTCCTGTGACGGACAGGGTCCCATCCAGGGCGTGTCCACCTCGCCTTGCACTGACTTGCTCTGAACTGCTTGCATCCCTGATTGGGCAGGTGGTTACTGAGTAGCACAGAAGGACACTGAAAGGTGCTGACACAACTCTACTGACTACACAACACTATCAGGGGTTCCCAGCCAGAACCAATAACCCATTCTGTACCTGAAGCACACCTCTGTTCCATCTCACCGTCAACTACAAAAATGCTCTACCTTTAAAGTAGTCCTAATGTGGCCACTGGCAGTGCCACTCAGACTGAAACTGAAAGCCTTCCCACCCTGTCCCACCTCACTGTGCGGTCTCCTTCCCAGCCATCACCGGGCCCACAGCGACAGAGACCATTAGCGGTGTCAAACAACGATAAACATTGCGATTTATGAAAGAGCAGTGGGCTTGTTTTCCATGGAACCAACAGGATTTTGGAGCCGTAGGTAAACATTGTGCACGGGGAGTCTTCCCGAAACCTCGGAATGACAAATGGCACCATGCTTTGGAGAAATTAACAGCAAAGGGTGTGCGGAAGTTCACACTTGCACGTTGTTGCGGCTCCCGCGCTTGTCAGGAGTGCAGACTAATGTAAAACGGCAGCCAGGTCAGTATCCCAGCGCTGCCAGACGCACGCCTACAGTACAGTCCTGGCCACGCCCATGAGAAGGGTCAAATCAGGGTCAGAAGAGGAGGTCAGAAAAGGGTCAAAGCAGCAGTTTCACATGGTGCTTCCAGTCACATCTCAGCTGAGCACTGAAGGGCTGGCTCCCTTTTCTGCACATGCTGTCAGAAGTCTCATACGCCTCCAGAGCGAGACAGCTCAGAGCAGAAGAAGGTAATCTGAGATCTTTTCACGATGTGTTGAAGGCCATCTCCACAGCTTCCACACTGCAGCAAATGCCATCACATCACCTTCCAATGTAACGCTAACGAACATCCACAAAGGCTCCTTCAGTGGCAGTACAATAAAATCCAACTACAAAATCTATGCTGCACCTTTAACTGTGAGCAGATACAGACTGCTTGTCTGAATATGATTCCGTTTATTTGCTTTTGGGCAAAGCAGACAGAGGTGATTAATAGAGGAGATTAGTATTAGAAAAGGCCTGGAAGATTTGAGATTATTCCTACAAGCATCTGCCAAAGAGAGCCAGAATCTACCTGTGGCGTCAAACAGAACAGGACAGGATAGCGGCGTGAAGCCTGGCCGAGAGGGTGTGACACTCAACCCCCTACCACAGCACACACGGACACGCGAAAAGCAGAACATCCCAGCTGGGAAAAAGCACCCAACACCACATGCTTGTAGAGTACACAGACACTGCAGCTTGGCGCCGTGTTGTCTCTCTCAGGAACACACCAACGGACCGTCCCACCCACACCCCCAAATACAAGATATCGGCCTCAGTGTCATGTTTACAAGGTTTTCGTTTTTCTTGTAAAAAAAAAAAAGAGGCCCGCCAAAGGAAAACAGAGTGAAACCCAACGACGAACGGTTAAACAGACCATTAATATGAACATGAGAGGACAGAAGATGTGACCTGACAACCATCTGGCGAAGAGTGGTTACTGTAGTAACCTCAGCCAGCACCTCTTCAGCATTTACGGGGATACAAATGGTGCCTTTGCTTATTACGTTGCCCTAAGAGTTTGTACCTTTACTGCAGGTGCCCAGAGGGTACCAACGCACAGTGCTCATGGAGCGTTAGAGTCTGCCCAATGATTCTACTGTGGTGGCGGCCTTAAACTCTGACACAACCTGGATGTAGGTAACTATGCCTCCCATTCCAGTCTCACACGCCTACTGCGGTTGCCACAGCAACGCCTGTTGGGTCATTTGCTCGCTCGAGTGGAATCCTGACTCGAGTTACATCAGATGATTAGACTGGGCAAATAAACAAACATGGAGGCAGTGTGCGTGGGGTTAAGGGTCGCGACCCTGTGACCTGTGTGCAGACAGCCTTTTGTTGGGCTAAGTAAGTTTACAAGCTTCCTCTGTGTGTGTAGAGCCCCGGCATCCTCCTTATATGGTGTTATCTGGATTAATGCACCAGGCCCATCCACAGGTAGAAGGGAAATAAAGAACTGGGTGCGTTCAGGCTCTGTGCAGAATGCAGCCAGTCCTTCATTGTAAGATCATTCTTGTGGAGATTTTGATGAAAATACGCAGCAAAAAATATCACAGGCAAACATTCCAGTGCAGAATTAAGTTCCCATTGACAAAAGCAGCACTTTGGCAGCAAAAGGCAGTTAAGTGATACTGAAAAATTGTGCAAGATGCAAGTGGGAGATCATTTAAACAAGACAAACCAAAACCGTTTGGGCAGACAGTGACCATTACTAAGGTATGCTGTGGTGGACAAACAGAACGAGGTCTGATAAAACACAACCAGCTCACTGCTGACCAATGCAAGGCACTCTGTACATGATGGGGAAAAAAAGCACAGCCCATAGTATACAGATTAAAGACACTTGACCAAAATGTCAAAGTCTTTTAATGGGGACTAATGTTACACACAGGTTAGGATCAAAGTGCAAAAATGGGTGAACAGATAAAACACTTCTGTACACTAAAACCAAAAGAAACACCAATAACCTGGGTTTGTCTGCCTCACATTGTCATATTAGGACGAAAACATACAGGTTAGAAATATGGTATTGAGAAATGGGCGTACACATAGGCCAATACAGCTAGTCAGACCACTCAGCTTCAGGGTTTCCTGAAAACTTGTCCCAGCAGAAATGACAACAGCGCCACCCGGTGACGCGAAACGGAAACACCCAGTCAAAACACGAGAGCAGCGCTGCGGGTGATCCCAGGACACAAGGTGCTGGGCCAAGTGCGCAAAACTGCCGCTGGCCAGTGTGGTGAGATGCACACCTGCCTCCGTAACTTCACCACCACGGCCATGACCCAACTGAGAGCGGGAGACAAAGGACTGATACTGGTTTTGTTTTCATTACATGCATCTGGGAAATCCAATTATGTAAGCGCAAAAAAAGAAAAATAAAACGGAGGTGAAAAAAGACAACTGTTAAATGTAGCTTGTAGCCTTGCACAGTCAAAATACCACGGATCAAGCGGAGAATCACGAAGCAGGTGCGAAACGCGGAACATTAAAGTGGTCCAGCGGAAGCTTTGGTGTCCTCGGCCTCGGCTGGCGGCAGACTCTCACGCGCACAGATCCGATTCGCTGCGGTCGGATACAGAAAAGCTCGTGGAAGCCAGTGGGTTCAAGGCCCACGACGCCAGACCGGATGCCATCCCGACCCTGGGACAAGCCTCTGGGAGCACACCTGCATGTGTTCCCCCCTCAGCTGCTGCCTAAAGCTGGTTCCCAGGGGCATCCCAATTACGCAGCCTTTACACCGGCTGTTTTCAAACAGGTGGTCAGGCTCAGTCCAGCGAACTCATCCATCATGTGTGACGGACACGTCCTGTGTTCTCACACCACACACTTTCCTCGGTGGCTGTCGCACCTGCCAGCACCAACATCAAACCATCAAAGGGATGGCACAGAAACCAACGCTGAAATTAATTAATTTATTGTTAAATTAAATTAATAATAATTAAATTAATAATTATGAGATTAATTAATTATTAATAACATTATTTTATTATTATAAAATAGTTTTATTATTGTGCCTGCTAGTGCGTGTGCGCGTATGCATGTGTGCGCGCGTGTACTGTACCGCGGGAAGTAGGATGCAGTGTATGTAAAATCATACTAATCCATAGGTGGAAACGTTGTTAAAAACCATTAACAATCGTATTGAGTCCATTAGTTAAATATTACACACACAACTACTGATTCCGTTCTGGGATCTAAGCATTTTTAATACACATATGATATGGTTATCAGAAAAACGCAAGATTTCGGTATGATTGTTCTGTTCCATTCAAGAATTTTCAGAAAGAAAATAACAAAGGTTTGCCTGTAATCTCCCTCCGGCATGAAAGCAGGGATTTGCTAAAAACGTCCCAGGTGGCCGCGCACCGCCTCGGAGCAGATTACAGATGTCAAACGTGTGTATGACAGGTACCTCAGCTCAAGGCGGGTCGGAGAAGGATTTCACCTTCAGATGGGTTCACGGCAGCATCACAAAGGAGAAAGGTGGCAATACAGCCTGCAGCTCCTGAAAGACAGAAGATGAGGTGAACACACACGCACACACATACACGCAGTAAGAAGGCACATTAAAGACACAATTTGCTTCGGACAAATCTCAAAACAACAGCATCTCTTTAATTTCAGATGTTAGTTCAGAAAGCCCAGCAAGCCTACTTAAAAATGCAAAAATAACTGCTGACTTTTTAAAACTTTTGAAACCGCAGTGTAAAAACAACACAATTTATAAACGATGAGTAAAAGAAAACCTTGAATTCAAAGGAAACAGCTGACATCTAGTGGGGATAATGTACCACCACATCGACGGACATGGAACAACTATCAGATTAATTCAAGTGTTTTTGTAATAATCTATATGCAGTTATCAAGCAAGCCAACAGAAAAGCGTCCTTCCAATCGACCAATATTTTAATTTTGATTTTTATTACACGTTTTTTTATGTCTTGCTAATGCATTATCTCCTGGGTAAACTTTATAATTCTTTCGCTGGGGAAACTTACAAAGACTTGTTTGAGGCGTTCCGCACAGCGCTGTGCTTTTTTCAGTAAATCTGTTTTACAGACTTCCTCCCGCCTTGTGAATAGTGGCATTACTGGATTTGAGTCTAACTTCCACAGGTAAAACACGTGCTCTCCAGTTTACAAACGTAACTGGCCTTTGTCTGTCTGCCCGGATTCATGAGTCAATCTTGCGCCTACAGTACTGAAATACCAAGGCGTTCACGTGATGGTCCTCCTGCTCTTTATGAGAGAATGCCAGGAACTATGAAAAGTTCATATGTTGTTAATGTTATAATTTAGACAAAGGGAAAGTGTTCATGTCTGTATGTATAGTTTCTAAAACAGACTTGGACAGAACAGTTCTGCGTTTTAACTATTCCACACGTACAATAACAACATGACCAGGGCTGGACAGGCATAAAAAAATCAGACCTGGCATTTTTGGTCCAGTCTGCCCAGCACTATAACCCAGAATCAGTCCATATAATAATAAATTGTGTCGCCCCAAAGGGCGTCGGCCCATCGTGAAAATGTCCGGTATGCCAAACTACCAATCCAGCCTTGTTGTATCAAGCCGAAGTGAGACACGTTGCCAAAAAGTGACTATTTCGGGCCACGGCTACCATCCACAATGAAACAGGTTATGAATTAAACCCGTTGTAGTTATCATGGACGCCACTAGATGTCACGATTTCTGCTGTTTATTTCAACAGTAAAATTGCACCATTCTCGCCAAAACCTCCGACAAACTAAAACGTTATTTGTTCATTGTATGCCCTCGTAATTTAAAAATATTCATTTGCACCGTGATTATGTAATATAAAATATATGTGTTAAGAGAAATATATCAAATTGTTTGTAATATTAATGTAATGTAATATTTGAGATTTGAACTACCCCTGGACATGTATCGTTTCTTGGACGAACCGTTCCAAACGTGTATATTTTAGTTTTTTTATGTGAAACATACAAGGAACGCTGATAATCAGTGTGAGAAGTAAAATTAATTTAATCACCTAAACTGCCTACACGTTGGCAGGTGCGTTCCAAGCTTAGCTTCCTTTCTACGTCATCACGCGTCATAAAGACCGGAAGTCGTAATGGCAGCCATCTTAAGTAATGTCCCAATTCTGTTAAAACTGGAAAAAATACACGGCAATGCGTTATCTCTTTCTCCCATCGGAGAACCTGCGGAATGCCTTTGGATCGAACGCAAAATAGAGAACCACACTGCCACGCCTCTGCTTCCGTGCTTTATTTCTTTATTTCTCCATTACCACCTCTCCTCGCTTCCTCCTGAAAAGTTGCTGATGTAGGCGGAACTTATTTGGCGACGCGACACGGCCTATCACGTGGCCGGGCCCGGTCACGTGGGGCGACGTTGCGTAACGTTGCGTCGATCGGCGAGACACAGACACGTTGGATCTGTTGCATTTCCCAGCGCTGTGAAGGGCTGTTATCTGGGCGATAAACGGCTGTTTGTAGCCTGCGTGACTTATGCCCTTTATAAAGGCAGAGGCGCGCCGTTACCACGGAGGTAGTGTTGCCCGTGGGTCGCTGTCTGATTTTACCTGATATTATTTGCTTATCCGGTGCCGAAGTGGTTTATATATACGTGGTGAAGCGGTACATAATTTGCGAGGTGACTGGGTGTAAAGAGGCGTTTTGCTGTTTATTTTGTTATAATAAAAATAAAATACGGGCATTGTGATTTAATGTGGATACTGTTACGGCAGATCTCAGATTATGTCAAATGTCGATAACATAGGTATCGGTTGTAATATAGGTAACGGTTGCGAGGGGAAACCGGAAGCCGCTTAAGACAAGTTGAATATCTCTAATGACGTCTGATTAAGTTCTCTTTCAACTCTGTGGACGGATGAACTGAGTCTATCATTAGCCTTAAAAAATACAGCTTTTGTTATATTTTAAGATAGGGTGAAGTCTGTCACCCTTGGTGTTAGCCTTGTGCTTACTGACTCGCGGGTTTCTCAGAGCCGTGACCGTGGGAAAAATCCACCTGCGTGCCGGTAATCTCTGACCATGCGGAGGTGACATCTGTGAGCCTGGACTCATGGCAAGGTAAATACACACTTTTCATCACACGGTCTTCTGTTGATTGAGGATACAAGGTTATGTTTTACTTCAAATAACTGAACGTTCCACTCTGTTTCATCTCAAGTGTGTGGACAGTACTGATTATTACTGATTATTAGCTGTCGTAACAGTTCTGACAGTCTTGTACTGAAACCTCACTAAGGCTCTTAAGCATTGTGAACTTTGTTCTCTCCAGGTTTGGTTTCTCCTGCTTGCTTCCGGCCTCGTGGCACTTCAGCGTGTCGCTGCTGTCTCTCGGGTGCCTGTCCCGACAGCGGGTATTCTGCCCGGTCGTCCTGACATGCCTGCTGCTGCTTCTCCTTGCTATGTACCACACAGACAGCTGGAACCCCACGCGTCGGACAGGCCACGTCCTCAAGTGAGCCGAGTCCGCCGGCACGGCCCCCAATGTCGAGCACATACGGCTTTGTTTTTAATTACAATGCGTGCGATTGAGTTGCCGTCTGTCATCTTCTAACTAAAGATTTCTTTGTATTTCACATCTGTGTTGCTAATTGCTAAAGCTAATACTACCCCTCCCCCAATCCAGGCATCTGTCCATCGTCGAGAGCATGGAGGCGACCGACATCACGAACCCCACGCTGAACTACGGCATCGTCGTGGATTGTGGCAGCAGCGGCTCACGCGTCTTTGTGTACTACTGGCCCCCCCACGACGGGAACCCCCACTCTCTGCTAGACATACGCCAGATGAGGGATCATGATGGCACCCCTGTGGTGAAGAAGATTAAGCCAGGTGAGCTGGGAATAGGGGACAAACAAAGGGTAAATGTGGGGAGGGGGGCATATGTGTTGGATAAGAGCTACTGCAACCTTGTATCCAGAGTTACGTAAAGAGCAACACGCATACTTGCTGCCTTATCTCTTGGCAAAGCAGGAAAGGCAGCATTGCAGGAAGAAAGTACTTTGGACCTGCGTAGAAGCGTTGTTCTCGAGCCGCTTTATCGCGTTGTACGTGTAAGCGCATCGTTCGTCCCCCCTACTGCGTTTCCGTACACTTCATTTCGCTTGATGGCTTGGCTGTCATGCGTTTCAACTGTAAATGATGAACGCCACACTGTCACGAAATTGTGATTGGTCACGTCAGCGCCATCTTCAGGTTTTACAAGGAAGGGAACGTGAAACTAGAAAATGCAGAGTCTGGCCATCCAAAACCTAACTGCTGTTTTCTATACAGGGTGCAGCAGGGGACGCACACTGAACAGGGTGTCAGTGCATCATAGGGTACACGTGTGTACACACACACACACACACACACACACACACACACACACACACACACACACACACACACACACACACACACACACTCAGTCCACCTAACCGGCATGCAGGAGGAATAAACATACTGCGTACAGGGAGAATACAGACACTCCAAACACAGTGCCGAGAGACAGATTTAAACACAACCTTGGAGATATGAGCATCAGTGCTACCCAATGAGCCACCACACTGCTGATGAAAATACAGATTATGTATCAGAACTCAAAGTACAGCTTTGTGGCTCAGAAGGCAGGATGAGCCATAAAATGAGTGCAGAGTTTATCTGTCGTTAATCTCCAGCATTTACCTTCATCTTCATGTACACTGAAGCCAGGACGAAAGCTGCACTGTTTGCTGCGTATCTATAGCCGCCTAGTTGCGGAAAGATGATGCCGGCTTGCTCTAGCGATGTTAAATTTAAGTTTGAACGAACGGCTCATCCCCAGGCATCTCCACGCTGGCCCTGAAGCCCGACGAGGCCAGCGATTACCTGAAGCCCCTGCTCAGCTTTGCGGCTGCCCGCATTCCGACACGGAAGCACAAGGAGACCCCGTTGTATATCCTGTGTACCGCTGGCATGCGGCTGCTGCCCGAGAGGTATACCTGAGGCGGGGCTGGGTGTGGGCGGGTTTGCAGAGGCTTTGAGCTTAGTGAAGTCTGGCTATAGAATCGCGTTTGTTGTGTCCATGTGAGTTTGTGTCCATGTGAGCTGGAGGCCAGTGATTCTGTTGCAGGGGGGGTGGCTGAACTGCAGGTGCACTGTTCCATTAACACATCTCTCTCTATCTCCCGCTCCCTTCTTCCTGGTTGATACAGCCAACAGGTGGCGATCTTGGATGACCTGGCCAAAGACGTGCCTGTGGAGTTTGACTTCCTCTTCTCCAGCTCCCAGGCAGAGGTGATCTCTGGGAAACAGGAAGGTGGGAGTCTGGGACTGGGCCATCGGCTCTGTGTTGTCCTGTCCTTGAGCTATGGATCTGACAGCTGTACCTACCGCTGTGTGTGTGTGTGTGTGTGTGTGTGTTGTCAAAGCCCTGTTCAACTTCTCCCCACAGGAGTTTATGCATGGATTGGCATTAATTTTGTGCTGGGGCGATTTGACCACGCAGAAGAAGGTATGAGCCTTTTTAACCACCCCTTGTGATGCCAAGGCAGCCTCACCCCCTTCCTGCAGGATGTCCTCAGTCAAATTTCTCTAAAGTGTTTCGGATAACAAATCTTTGTTGTGGTAATGAAAGTCGAACCTTTGTTTTAGGTGAGGAAGCAGTTGTTGAGGTTACCACAGGGATGCAAAACCAGGAGCCAATCAGTCGTAAGCGCACAGTTGGGATCATTGACATGGGCGGGGCCTCTCTCCAGATAGCATATGAGGTACCCAGTGCTGTCACCTTCACCTCACCTGAGCAGGTAAGGGTTCCACGGGTTTGACAGCCCTGTTGCTCCTTAATGTTACCGTTACACTAAGTTCCCTGCTGGGGCCGTGCGCAGAGTTCTGAGGCCTTACCTGGTTCCCCTGCATTTCTAGGAGGATGCAGCCAAGGGCGTGCTGGCAGAATTCAACCTGGGTTGTGACAAGGACCACACCCAGCACGTGTACCGCGTCTACGTCACCACCTTCCTGGGCTACGGGGGCAACACAGCCCGCCAGCGCTACGAGGAAGAACTGCTGAACACCACGCTGAGCAGGAACAGGTGTCCTCAACATCTCAAACATCTCCCATTCCAAACGGCCGTTACAAACAGTCACAGCCCATTGTTCATCAAACTCAGTGCATTAACACGTTAATTTTTACTTTACCTGTTTGCGTCACGGCGCCTCCTGCAGGCTGAGCGGAGATCAGACGGGCCTGGCTGCTTCTGCTCCCTGCCTGGACCCCTGCCTACCCTCAGGCCTGTCAGACACGGTGCAATGGAATGGGCAGACGGTCTTCCTGCGGGGGCAGGGTGACTGGCAGCGATGCCAGGAGGCAGTGAGGCCCCTGCTTGGGTACCCCAATGGCAGCGCCTCCCTCCGCGATGCCTACCAGGCGCCCATCGACTACAACAACAGCGAGTTTTATGGCTTCTCCGAGTTTTACTACTGTACCGAGGACGTGCTGAGAATCAAGGGGCAGTACAGTAGCTCCACGTTCTCCAAGGCTGCTACGGTAACTCCTTGTTTACCAACACCCTGGACCTTGCACTCGTATTTGTGCGAGTTCCCCACCCTACGTCACCTCCCATTCCACTGTTTGTTGTGCCAAGCCATTTCTGCTGCTTTAGCCATACTGTGTGCCTCCTGCAGGATTACTGCGCCACCCAGTGGACAACATTAAAACATCGGCTGGATGGCAAGCTCTTCTCCTCTCAAGCAGACCTCTCGAGACTAAAGTAAGAGCCGATCTTGAGCGCAGAGCTACGGGCTTTCGTTCTCATGTTCCACTTTCAAACACGTGAGATCCAGCAGCTGACGCGCCAACCCTTCGAAACCTGACGTAGGTACCAGTGCTTCAAGTCGGCATGGATGCATGAAGTTCTTCACTCAGGGTTCAAGTTCCCCAAAGCCTACTCGGGCCTGAAGACAGCTCAGCTCGTGTACGACAAAGAGGTGCAGTGGACCTTGGGAGCGATGCTCTTTAAGACGCGATTCCTGCCTCTCAGGTAAGCCGTTCTCACGCGCCACCCGTTGTGTGTCCTCCCGCGCTGTTCTGGAATGTGGGAGCGGCGCCTGTTTTGTGACGGAGTCAGAAGAGACTTCGATACTGAGGACAGCTCTGTGTCCTTGTCCCCCAGGGACCTGCAGCAGGAGTCGCTGCGCTCGGTGCGGTCCAGCTGGCCACGTGCCGCCTTTGTCTACAACCACTACCTCTTCTTCGGCTGCATGCTCATAGTGCTGCTATCCATCCTGCTGTACATCCTGCGCCTGCGTCGCATCCACCGGCGGGAGCAGCGCCAGGCCGAGACCCTCGACCTGCTGTGGGCTGAGGAAGGCGAGACGCTAGTGGTGGCCTGAGGGAGGGGCGAGCCAGGCTCCTGGACAGAGGAGGAAGGGGGTGTGTGTGTAATGTCAGAACTCATCAGAGTGTCACTTTTAAAGGCCATACAGGATGGAATGCATTCAGGAAGAACGGTCAGACGCTGAGTTTTATATTGTAATGCACACCTCCGGTCTGCAGGGGGCATCATTGATTTGACTGAAGTGAAGATGAGTGGAATTCTTCTAGTCACATTTTTTTCTTCCTGACCTCTTGGGATTGCTGGCATCGTCTGTGGCTCGTGGAGCCCCTCCATGTGCAGGAAAAAAAGCTTGAGAAGTTCCATGTACGCACGAGCTGCCATCGGGTACCAACCCTGTAGGAAAAACACCTTCACCTAAAAACAGCAATGTCACCATCGCCGAGAAGCATCGCGAGGACGGCCAGTGTCAATCTGACTGTAATAATCTCAGACCATCACTTCATTTTTAAATTCCTATCCCAGTCAATTTTCTTCATCTTTGATGATGCCTACCTTAACGTAGTAAGAGATATTTTATGTCCCTCACATGACAGAGTCAAAGCTGGCTGGTATATTTAATTTTTTTTTAGAGGGAGCATTAACAGACATATGAAGCCAGGTAACTACACTTGGTTGAGTTTTGTTAGTTGCAAGGCTACACAGTGAATTGCGATTGTTCTGCTTTGAGCCTGTCCTTTTGATTTACGCAGGGACCAAAACTGTTGTCATGGAGACCGTTACTGCAGAGTGGCATCGTTGGGTCGCCGGAGCCTGGTGCTCACTGCAGACCCGCCGGTGGGAAACTCAACTTCCACTGGGGTTTTATGCGTTAATGGAAATGTTGTCATCAAAGCATGACAGAATCCATCTTCTTTCTGTGCCGTTAGAACCGTTTGTTTTACCCGTCAGCTTTTAATCGTCGTGTTTTAGGCGACACGAAAAGGGACCTAGGTACTGACAGTGGACATGAAAGCGTCACTGCGCCTAAGTATGCTCAATGGTGAGCAGACAGGGGGACAGTGTTGTGGAGTTGGACTTCTCCACTCACCTTTCCCTGCTGTGAACTGGTTCATGAGGACCAGCCTGGATTAGCTTGAAGCTATAATCCGGTCATCGACGGCACCCGTTGTACGAACCGGGCATTGTGCAATGGATGTGTGAAAGGGAGGGGGGGGGGTTGGATTACGCAAAGGGTTATAAAACGTATATTTGGAAGTACAGATCCTGTGTCCGCTGTTCTCTTCTGGGCGTGGCAGCTGAGTGATGTGCACGTTTTGGTGCTGCCTGCTCCCGAGTCAAACCTAGGTGCTGGCGGCGCTCCCTGGGTCCCAGACCTGCCGGTTTATTACTTCAACCCAATTTCTCCACGGCACCGTGGGCAGAGTGACGTACCAGGGCTGCTCGTTTAACGTTTAAAAGCAACCATCTCTCATTGCTGTATTACAAAAAAATTAAAAAGCAGGCCGTGTCGCAGCCTGCCTGTCGGGACAGGTAGGCAGGATGGCACAAGCGGGCACGACAGCCATACCTCTACACCCTTCATCGCCAACCTGCCACCCACAGCCAGAAGCGGCATGGTAAACAATGAACAAAGGCCAGGTGTTTAAAAAAAAATACTTTAATACAACAGCTGCTTATAAATAGTAAAATATACATTATACACGTATACAGTACGCTCACGTGAAACAAATTAGGCTTCTATTTGTACGGCACTTTTTTTTTTTAAACTTTTGTGTTTTACAATTGCTACTGAGGAAAGGGAAGGGGGGGGGGGGGGTAACGTACGTGTAAATTAAGTATGCCAGGTTGGAGCATGAACACGGTGGACCTACAGATTTGGGTTACAGGAGACACAAAGTACAAACACAGCCGTTGGGGTCTGCGGTTGACCGCTAAGTGTTTTTGGAAGGACAGACTGTAGTGTGCAGGTGCCCCGATTCTCTTGTGCGTCGGATCCACGGCCTGCCATTCCACCCCCAGTCCCCCCCTTTCCATTTATAGACCTCGACTTTCACAGGGCTGGAGTACAATTAACCCCACATAAAGTAGTTTAACCAAGGAAAAATGTAGTTGGACGGCCGTCCGTGTTGGGGGGGTGGGGACAGCCCTGCAACGTGGCCTAACACTGTGGAAGACACACACACTGCGGTTAGGCACTCACGTGGGATTAAAACTTTTTTTTTTTTTTTTTGCTATCTACCGCAGGTACATGTGCATCACAACACGGATGTTGGTCTGCAGCGCGCAGGTGTGGGCCTGCAGCTCACAAGGTGCACACTAGAGGCATAGGGTGCGGGTAACCATGGCAGCGGGACAAGAACACTGGCACACGTCACAGTGCAGCCACGCAGTTTGCCACGCACACACACAAAGGCAGCCAAACGACGTTACACACAGCTCTGCGTAAAAACAGGAATGTAAGCAGGGTTCTGTGGTAATAAGAATGGCACCAACAGTGACTGTAAGTATTTCAGCTGTGTCCGCCTGCATGCGGAGGACACCGGCAGCAATAGTTGTCTTCAGCATTTCCCGCCGTTTATGCATATCCCAGGGCCCACCCTGAGTGGCTGTTCTGTGATGGACTGGACTACCAAAACCGCACCTTTTTCAGGTTTCTTTAACACTGTAGCACAAGATAACTGCAGCTTAACGTGTAGTCTTTCTGCAAGACTCCGTGTTCGCCTTGTGTGTCCCATTTCCGAGTCACGCGTTTGCAAGGGTTTTTTATTTTTATTTTTTTAAAGCAGTGTCTGAACTGGAGGTGTCCTACTTGAACATGCTGCTCAGACAGAGGTGCAAAAAACAAAGATTGGGGGAGGGCAATCTGGTAGTGCAGCAGTGATAACACTGTACTTCAACACATGGCACATCTGACAGCTGAAACTACCGTGATGCACTTTGGTTTTTGGTTATATTTCAGAGTAAAATTCCAATACTTATTATACTGCATGAGCCAGAATCGGAATTGGGTCACACGTAAATGACAGCGTAAAATCAGCCTTGCAAAGGAAACAGGTTTTTTTTTTTTTTTTTTTTTTTTATACTCGGCTCGTCTAAAGTAAAAAAAAAAAAACCCCAAACACCTGACAGGTAATCTTAAATGTCCAGCAAACAGTTGGGGAGGACAGTATAAAAACACAGCATTTAGTTTTTCAATACCTACCACCCGAACATAAGCAGATGATTCTCACCCTTATGAATGTACTTTCAAATCACCTAGACATCGTTGTCTTTGGTACGACATTATCTGTCACGAGTATCTTTTTGTATTTGATAAATTTGACTCCACTCAGAAGACACGCATGGTCGGTCTTATTGCTTAAGGTCAGTTTAGTTTCGCTTGTTGGCTCTTCAGGGACGGGATATAAGCTGTTAGAGGTACCGGAGCAGGCGAGCTTGACCCAACGCAGCGAGTGCCCGCTGCTGCCCGACGACATGGTCTTGGCGCAGAAACGGCCACCAGGGCGGGCGCTGGTTGTGCAAACGGCCCGTCCCGGCTTCAAGTCCAGGCACTTTTGAGAAGGCATACACAAAACGCAGCCAAGACCGTCTGGCAACAGAATCGGGATCGCTACAGAACGGTACAAACGCTCCAAAGGACTTCTGCTCCTACCGTGGGTGCCGCGCCATGCCCCTCCACAGGCCCACCCCCTCCCGAAAGGCTCCGCCTACCACGACATCTCCAGACTACCCACCTCACCACTTGGCAAACTGTTCTTTTCGGTTGACTTTCCCCATATACCAGCATCTACAAAAATAACAATTAAAAAAACTAACACTTATCCCAAACTCCGAAGCTATCCTCACTGCCGACAGAACACTTACTGTCTTCGTTTCAAGAGACGACTAAACCCCCCGTGTCCACCACGTGCGACTCGGGACAAAGAACCCGAGGGTGTGTCCGAGACCGCGGGGTCAACCTGCTGTCCTTGGTTCAGTGAATTACAGCAGAAATTCTGCCAGCTCTACAGTGAAGTGCGTTTCACCTCCCGGGTCCAATCGGGCCGGACCTTTTCTTGCAGCATACAGTGAAGTTATTCACATTATTTTCGAAACACTCCAGTACTCGCAGTCTCAGTTCACATTACATTGTGGAAGGCTTTTGCGAAAAGGCATCAAGACGCGTCCCCTTCACACTGACTGGGAGTCACGCGTTGCCTGGTGACTGTTGTTGGTAGCGTGTAACGGCAACCGTCAAGCGTTATTTCAGGATCTGTACACTTGTGACTTTCATGGTTCTAAACCACTTTTTTTCTTTTAAAAGTGCTTATTCATGTCCTTCGTTGTAAAGCACCAGTTTCACAATTTTTTCGGTCGCAAGTACTCTGCCTTTTACACCCCCCTCTTCTGTTTCTGACACACCCTCTGATGAACCCCCCCCCCCAAACAACCCAGGCCCTGCCTCCCCTCACCAGCCAACAACTACAATGAGAAGGCTATTTTTAGGCACGATGGGACAAAAATATACTCTTGACAAGGGAGGTTATGGGGAAGGGGGGAGTTACCTAGTGCTCTCACTCACTCACTCACACACACTCACACACACACACGCGCACACGCACCAAACTGTAGCAGAAAGACTGCGGTGAGCAGTGTGTTTTAAAGATTACGCTACTGCTAGAGTCCATGGGAAATCAAAGCATCGACCACACTCCACTGGACGGTGTGACCTCCCATGTGCGCGCACACGCACGCACAAACACACACAGGAAAGTGGGAATGGAAAAAGGGGCAGTGTCTAGGGGAGTAGTGGACGGTGAGGAGAGCTGGAAGGCAGTCAGACAGACTGGTTCGCTGCCTGGGAGGGCCTCCTCTCCCCCTGCACGCCAGCGCTGCACTCCAGAATACCCTCCACAAACTCCCTGGTCCGGCCGGCCACCAGGGGACCTGTACAGGCAGACAGACACCGTACCAGTCCGGCCTCACCCAGTGCCTCACCCACGCCCGTCTCCCACGGTGGTGCTTACCGGCGGACTCCTTCAGAATCTCCTCTAGCTTCTTCGTCATGCCGACATCGCTGCAGTCCTCGTTGCTTTCCACCCGCTGACGGATCACCTCCTTGATTCTCAGCAGCGCCCCTAGCAAGTTGTCTGTGCCGATGCAAACAGCAGCAGGGCTTTTGATTGGTGGACGTTAGCAGGGGTCTGGCAGCTCTGCTAGGCAGCGTTATGAACTTTTGTGAAAGCCTACGCAGAGTACCCCACAGTGCCTTGGGTTACGGAAGACCCTGACTCAGCTACACAGGGAAGGGCCTGTCATGTGACCAGGCCGAACAGTGCGAGGCCACGTGACTGCAGCCAGACTGGCTGACATCTAATGTGTGGACAACATGGAGAATGAGTGAGCTGAGTAAGGACAAGGGCCTACTCAGCACACCCCCTTGCTTAACAAAATCTCAGACCCCCCAGGCTCCTGACATACTAGGAACTCATTAGGGTTCTTTGCAACGAGCACTAGGTGAAAGTTTTGACAGCAAGACTTGGGGGGGGGGGGGGGGGGGGGGGGGGGGGGGGGGGGGGGGGGGGGGGGGGGGGGGGGGGGGGGGGGGGGGGG
>JABJVR010000036.1:1132705-1145901 GCA_025773905.1 Chitala chitala
TTTTATCTTATTGGCTTCGTGCTGGGCCTTCTTCTTCAGACGACACGCCCTGGAGAAGACGACCCTCTGTCAGCGTACTCCTCTGAGGTTGCTCCCCACCCAGCACCCCACCGTCTCCCTCAGTTTTAAAGCTGCCCAAAGCCCCAGGGGGGGTCACCCATCTGCTCTGTTTACCCCGGTTTCCCACACATACTATACGCTCAAAGTCTGCCTTTCCTTCAGTTCAGTTTATTTTTTATATAGCGCCTTTCGCAACAAGGTGCCTTAAAGCACTTTACAAAATTTGCAGATATTAC
Organism: Chitala chitala; assembly: GCA_025773905.1. NCBI lineage: Eukaryota > Metazoa > Chordata > Actinopteri > Osteoglossiformes > Notopteridae > Chitala > Chitala chitala. Next base: position 1,133,002 of record JABJVR010000036.1, read on the forward strand.
ACAAATAAGTGAATGACTAAACCCAGATAAACCCAGACAACAGTGGAGGACAGGAACCAAAAATTCCACAAGGTACTGACACCCACCCACCCAAAAAAATAAATAAATAAATAAATTTCCCTCACTCTATAATTCCTCCTGGCGAAACATCCCTCTGCAGAGCACCTAATATACGATGCTCCAATTATTAAAGTGGAGCAGCTGTGAAGAGGAGGTCACCCGTGGCTGCAGAGGTGAAGCAGCTGCTGCCAGATCAGTCTGTGCTCACACGAGCTGCTGCCTCTCCTTGCGTCACCCTCAGCCCGTGTTTTTCCACTCCGCCGCCGCCCCCCACCACCATCTACCTGGAAGCTAGCTTGTTCTTTTCCTTGCGGGAGCGGGCGCGGGCAACGATGGGCAGGTCATTGACGGGCCCCATGCCGTCAATTGCCACGTTCAGCTTCTGCAGTTGCTCTCCGATGGTGCACAGCTTCTGCGGGTTCGGGGTCAGGTCGCTGGCGTCCGTCTTGCGTGCCTTGCGGCGCCCCTTCTTCCCTGTGTTAGTTAATCGGGAGAACGAGATGCGGGACATTAATATGCATACGTTACCGACGATGTGTGAAAAGCACGCCTAGGGAATCTATAGAATTTGTGACGTTTTTAGGCTCTGGATTCTACAGATTTCCTAGGGATTCTATACAGTGCCTGCTTTTCACACATTGCCAGTAACATATATACTATGAAATAAAATTCTTACTTATACTTTTTCTATATTTATACTCTTATTACATTTCTTTTAGGGAAAATTACATCATAAAATATTCCGTTCGTCCTGTGCACCGTAAGGTTACACATCAAAAGACTACTGACTTTCAACTTCAGAAATTACGTTACGGTAATGTGACATCTATGGTAATCGGATGCTTATGGTAAACACAGATTCTCTTAATTAATGTTGACAACTAACACACTAGCAGCAGTCCCACAATGCTGTTCAGCAGGCCATCCCGATTGAACTGGGAAAGTACGAGAGGTCAGCTGCAGGGGCCGGGGCTAACCGTTACTCGCTGTCCCGTCTCTCCGGTAGAGGGTGCTAGGCAGCGTGCTGGAGCTCCACGTCAGCGGCCACCTGACTCCGACACGCTTGCTTCCCGCGTCACGCCCGTGGCGATACTCCCAGAAACACCTGCGCTTGGCTGGCCTCGCGTCTGCGTGGCTGTCTAAGGACAACACGGCCCAGTTTCGCCATGACTCCTCACAGAGCACGCGTGGCTCCAGAGTACGTGCCCGGGCCGTTCTCATGGAGCTCACAGCACTGTCAGTGCCGTGTCAACCATAAACTAACATCACATGGAACACTTTAAAAACTCCAGTTAAAGAGACACAGACAAGCAATAAATTGAAAGAAAAAAGAAAAAAAAAAAAACAAAAGCAAAACATACATATTTAAAATTAAAAGCTAAACAACATCTGGCTTTGTTTTGGTCCATGATCGCTGTGAGACGGAGGCGCAGTAATGTAACACACGGCTTACCACATTCCGTTCCTGAGGAGCTCTGGTCCCCAGGTTCGGCCGCTCTCTCCTCTTCTGCCTCTTGCTCTACCTCCTCTTCCTCTGCCTCCTCCTCTGTGTCGGGTGTTTCGCTGTCAGAGCCCTGGCTCGACCCGGAGACCCGGTCGGCCTGCAGGGAGTAGTTGTGTTCCTCGCTGCGAACCTCCAGAGCAGGAGGAGATGAGGCCGAATCCTCTGGCTGCTGGAACATCTCCGCCGAAGCGGCTGCAGGTGCCTCCTGAGGCGGGGCCTCTTCCTCCTCCTCCTCCACCCTCCCTGTGGCTGCCCCCATTAGTGTTAGAGGTGGCTCCTGGCCGGTAGGCTGCAGCGGCTCAGTGGGGCGGGGCTCTGTGCTTGACTCAGGGCTGTCCCGTGCCCCTATGCCCACCTCCGGCTGCACCTGCTGCTCCACCGGCTCCTCCCTGCAGCCCCACCTGCCGATTAGCATGGCCTCTGAGCTTGCCAGTTCCCCCTCAAGGCTCCCTTTGGTGCAGCGTGTGATGTCGTCCAATGCGGACACGTCCCAGCGCTCATGGTGCAGGTCTTCTCCGAAGCCGTCATCCACTAGGTCGCTCAGCAGCTCAAAGGGTCGTTTCCGTGGCATCGCCGGGGAGCCCAGCATCAGGACCACGCTCTGTGAGCAAATGAACAATTGTCACGGACAAGCCTACAGCCAAGTATCTCAACACTGAACGATGACAAAGTCCTACACACCTATTACTGTAAAGCTTCCTTACTCAGCAGTACTCTTTAACAAAACAAAAACAATGTATATTCTTTTACACTTCAGGCAAAAAAGCACCAGAATAAAATGGCGCTCAATACTGCTGTTCTTGCACAGAGGTACAACTGCATGGGTTTAAGGGACTGGAACCAGGCACATTTCTTTACAAGCTTCTGCGTCCATATATGGGTAGGTTTGCCTTGGTCACCCCCCCCCCCTCCCCATTTTAACACTTATTTACCACTGTACACACCCTGACGGCTCCAGTGCTGTCCACTTGCTCACCTGGTCACAGTCCGTTCTGCCCCCAGGTGGAGAAACGGCTAACGGATAGGGGGTGAGGAGGCATCGGTGCGTCCCGTAAGCCTCGCCAAATATCGGTTCCATCCCATTCATGCCCGGCTGAGGATAGAGAGGGCAGAAACAGCCTTACTGGCACCGGGAACCTTGAGCAGGGAAATACCTCTACATTATGTCAGAGTAGGTAAAGGGGAGAAAATTACAATGGGGGGGCTTTAAAAAAAAAATGTGGGGAAAAGAGGTTTACAGCAGGCGGGCTGGACACTGGATTGTCACACTTCCAGTGCTGCGGGTTTAAAAGCGAGCCCAGTTCTTCCCAGGAAAAAGCAGTGTTCTCCCTGTACCATGTGCCCTGTTCTCCTTCCACACTCCAAAGACACGTGTCCCAGGTGCACTCACACCACTGCTCTGTGTGTGCTCCATGTGTCCCGTGCCCTGCTGTCCCATCTTGTGTGTCCCTTGTCGTGTGACATGAGGTTCCAGGACAAACCCCATACCACCCTGTCCCGAGACTAGTTCTCGCACATTAAAAAGGTGTGTGATGTAGTGTAGCTGCGGCATGACGTGTCCCACAGTACCTGAGGCATGCCCGAAGCCGTGGGGTCCGGGGGTGGTCACGGGTCGGCTCTGCGCTCAGCAGTCACGGGACTGACACTGCGACGAGAGCCGTTTTCCCACTCCGACCACCAGCAGACCATTCGCACTTTGTGAAGTCAAGAAGCCAGGGGTTACTCCACCTGTCACACGACAAAAAGCTCACAGTCCTTGTTCCTACAATCGGATATGAGCACGACTGCCATTTTCGGTTGTTAAATTAAAGCACAGCTCTGGGATCACAAAACCCTACGAGGTCGCACATAGAACCAGACTCTGCGTCCTTGTCTTACACACTGTCTCCCTCCCTGCTCGAAAAAGTCCTTTTTGGATCCAGGAGCGGCACCAAAAATAACCGGCGTGTTCATTTGTTTAAAGACGAGACAGACTAGAGCATCGCGGTTCGATTGCACAGAGAACAGCGGCTCACCCCGCACCCGTCTGGGTACCCGTGCGATTAAATAGGCGCAGACAGATTAACGGGCTGGGATTTCCAAATGCATCACCGTGCATTACCAAAAACAAAAGCCGGCACTTTTCTTTCACGTATGCGGCCTATTCTCCATCACTAAGAGGGGGAAAAAGCCCTTGTGCAACTACTCAGTGTCTGTTTTAATTTGGCAAAAAGCATTAAAAAGTGCAGCACGGCGGAGTACCGCTGCCCGCGAGCACCGTCTGATGATTTGGGTACAGGGAGGTCTAGGCTGAATTGTTGAGCCCGAGTCCCCTAGTGCGCTGTTGGGGAGGCTTTAAATTCAATTTTCTAATTGAAGTGGGCAGTTTTGTTAAATACAAACTTTCAGTATTAAAAAAAAAAAAAAAAAAAAAAAAAACAGAACCGTCTTTCCATACAAAATCATTTGTGGAAACAGCCGGCACCGCGACCGACGCTGGATGAAACAGAAATAGACAAACGGTACGGATCGTGTCTTTATTGTTCACGGCATCGGGACAAAATCGATGGAGCTGGACATGGCAGAGCTGTCAGATACAAAACAAGCCGCGTTGTCTGCTAAAGTCAGGGAACAGACACGGCTTTAAAAAAAAAAAAAAAACCCACCTAGACGGTGTCTGTTCTATGGGACTGTCTCAGCCGCGTCAAAAAGACATTTAATGCCCCTTTTGTTGTGTGTGTGGAAAGGCACTGGGTTGGAATACAACACACAGTGCATCATCCTTCTGGTGTCCTGCCGTAAAGTAATTAGTAAGTATTGGTCACATTTCACAAAGTACAAACATACGCATACTGTACTTACTGGTCCGGTCACCATTTTATCTGAATTTAATACTGACCATTGTTTTCCAAACAAGAACATCCTATACAAAACCATCGCAAAGGTGCGCAAATGCGCTCCGGGCGAGCGTCACAACTCTGCCCGCTGCTGCGTGTCTCTCTCTCTCGCTCTCTCTCTCTCTCTCACACACACACACACACACACACACACACACACACACACACACACCGAGCTGTCAAAGTGAGCGCTTCTGCACGCAAAAACACAGAATAAATAACGCCTTGTACCGTTTCGGACAACTTGCAATATGTTTCACACAACCATCCGCAGAAGGGCAAGTCAAAAAGCCTTCAGCGCCAGCATCAATTGTCAAATCCGCTTCTCTAGACTTATAAGCAATGATCCACTGATAAATAATGTCAAGGACATGAAAACAAAAATTTTGGGCGCAGCTGGGACCACCATCCGATGCGAGAAATTCACTGTCCGTTCTTTGCCAAAGCCAGAATAGCGGGTGGTTGTGACACCAAGTTAAATAAAAGAAATCGCACGCGACCTTCGGCCTTATTTCTAATGCAGTTGGCTGAAATTTAAAAAACAGGCAGAGTAATAAGGAAGTTACCTTTTCCTGCTCGCCCTTTTCCACCTGTATGTGCAATCCAGCCCAATGTGGCACTGAGTTTTGCACCGAAAGTTAAACAAACGGCGCTGAGAAAACCGCACGCCTCTGGACTCGCCACCTCCGTGAATTTCAGCCGCTCTCCGCAAATGCCGCACTGTGCACCCGAAACAGCGATCAAAACCCACATTTCACCAAAAGCATTCACACTTGGTGGATGGCAACTTCTCCGAATTAAATAAGTGAGATAGCTACCTTATTCGGTGTCGTCGTGCTCTCCTTGAAAGAATTCTTCGGGCAAGTAAAGGGATACACAAATAGAAAATGTCTGCCCTGGCATCGAAATATGAATAATTGGGCAAAACCGAGTACAATAAGAGAGCGATGCAGATTACCAACACAGAGCAAACAAATTATTTATCCCGTATAAAGGAAGTTAGTTTTAAACAGCTGGTATCGAGCTGATCCAAAACGAATAAAAAGGGAAATTAAAAAACAATTATTCATTAAATAAATATCACATGCAACATATATTTGGGGGAAAAAACCCTATTGCAAATGCAATACTTAAATTATAACGTACGTCATGTTTTCTAAGGGATACCATTTTGTATTTTCTACTTGTAATCATTCTTAAGAAATGCACAGGAAAGTGGCGAACCCCCTTACAGCAGACATGGTGTCGCCCGCATGACTCAGAATTTAAAAGAAAAATTCTTTCTTTTTACGCGAAATGCTAACATATGCAGTAACAGCGAGTGTACAGGATACTTTTTATCTGAGCGTTCATACCCTTTATTTATCTTTTTTTTTTCTTTACCGGTTGAAAACGAAACCCGGCTGGCCGGGGAAAACTCCTTATGTAAAATGGAAACTGTGTCAGCTGTAAACAGTGGCGTTGGTGAAAAGGGCAAATGAGTTCACGGCTCGTGAAAGCGGATATGGCTGAGAACGGGAGAACGCGGCGTCGGCGGACGGGCTGCACGTGACCCGACCGCGGGGTCACGGGGAAGGGTCCCCGTCTTCTACCGCGTTCAGGTGGCGAGATGCACGGCCGCCCGTGACATTTGACTAACTGTCCAAAACAATGACAGGCTGCGGCGTCGTGCCTCACATTGCAAACAAATGCGTTATGTAAATGGATGCTGGGGGGGGATGAGTTGTAACGCGGCGTGTTTTAGGATAATAAGACATCAAACACGCCCATATCACCCCGTGCCCTTTTCCCTGATAGTACTCGCACCTCGCAAACCCAGACACGCATGGATGAGGATGCGAGTACCCACGGCAAACGGAACAGCTTTTTGGAATAATCATGTCCAGCGAGAATTCCTGCTCGCCCATATTATATTGCATTTATGAAAAAACAACACTGAAGCCCCAGAATTACACACAGATTAAAGCACTAAAAACAGTACTACGTTTCTTCTATTTGTCAATGCAAACCGGTTCTTTGTGGATGTTTAAACGTAAACACTAAATATTTAATGTATTTAATTGTAGTAAATATTAACCGTTCATCAATTATGATGTATAATTAAAAGTATATATTCGCTTTGGTTGCTCAAATTACAGATTAATTCTCAGCTGTGCACTTGCATTGCCTCTCTCTTCATGGATCAGACTGATGACTCAAAATTAAGGTGCGAACTACACGGAACAGTTTATTCAAGAGCAAATGGACCAGCGGGGACAACGTTTAATGCTGTGGTCTACATTTTGGTCACGTCGCACGGTTGTCTCCTCCCAATATCAAATTGTTCTACACACTTGAATATTAAAAATCAATTTGAAAATTACGTTGACCACTTGTTTATACCTGCAACTCCAACTATTTGTGCAAAAAAGACACAGTATCGACATAGTATCTCCTCCCATTGGGGTAACTGGCTCTCATGTGATTACAGGTGAAAATAAAGCATTTTCTTGGTGCTCAGGTTTAGGAATAGGAACTAAAAATGTTGAACTTGCTTTTGGTAAGAGGGAGTTTAATGTAGAGCCCACTCGGGCACACATCTGGCTGACACCATACCCAATATAGCTGTTGTTACGTCATGACCCAGATATGAGTGGACCTACCCCTCCCCATAAATGCATTAGCAGTTGTCTCCTATATAAAGCTTGCGCTCATCTGAACTGAGCCGGCTCGCGAAGTGGCAGATCCCTGAAAGGTGCCCGCTACAGATGCAACGGTTTTCCAGACAGTGGTACAGCTAGCGTTTGTCCTACCTGTATGACACAGGATCCTGCTTACATATGCAACCCCCCCCACAACACAATGTCTGGACCCACCAAACAGCAGATTGTAACAATAGATACCTCATGAGGAAAAAGGCTATTTTCTCACCCATTTTTAATTTCCTTGAGAAAACCAGAAAATTCTAAAACACCCGAGTTCTAAACATTTTGATGTCAGTTCTCACTTACTTTGGCAGCCTATTAAAATGGACGAGGACTTACCTGTTACTGGTCCATCCCTGCTGTACGCAAGGACTCGGGCACCTTGGCAACCACAGCAACTGACATTAACGCAGGTAGGCCTGTGCACTGCGTTCACTTCTGCTCTCGTTTCTAACTTTCTGTCATTAAATCACACACTTAGCTCAAACTGACAACATTCTCTCTCTCACAGCGGCTCCTGACCTTGTTCACAAACACAGAGCTTATCATTCAATGAGACAACCTCCCACACAGACACAGACACACACATACACACACACACTGGAAAGCAGGAGAGTGGGCAGAGTAAAACAAATCCCAGTGAGCGCGTGGTTACGTGTATGAACCAAAACGTACGCTCACAAAGGGGCAGAGAACAGGCATGTAGAAAGTGCAAAAGCACGAAAACATTTGTATGTTGTAGTCCTACAGCCTGGTCTACTATTCTTTTAATTTGCTCTAGTTTAAAAAATTACGTTTCAGCTTCATAGCAAATAAGAATTGTGTAACAAAATTTACAGAAACCGATCAGCAGCACCACAAACGAGAGCAGGTGCAGCTCGTAAGTACAACACTTAGATTTCTCGTTAAGCCTTAATGTAGCGGTAATTCGTGGAATCGATGCCTTTGGGGCCATCAGCATGCAGCCATAGTGATGCCTGCACGTTCAGCTCTGCGGACGCTGCAGCTGCTGGCGGGGCCTGGGTGCGCAAAACATGGGTGCAAAACATGACACTCCGCAAGGTAAACCCGAAATGAGACACCAGCCACAGGTAGGCCACGGGTCCACTGTAATCAGCCATTCTAGGTCCAAGGACGCCACTTCACACCCACATTCCTTTATCAGGCACGACTGTACTCCAACATAAACACAAGCATTCGTACTGCTTTAGGGAAAACTTCAATGGGAAATACAGCTATGGGCCATGGGGCTTGGGGCAGCCCTTAGCACAGCAGATCATTATACATGATGAGAACCTTAAGGCCCCTGCATCAGGTCCATGGGAAAAACTTCTTATTGCACCCAAGGTGAACAGGGCGTTCATGTCATTTGCACTGGATTAATGTTGTTCTGTGCAATTGCACTTATAATTTCAACATAATTAGTTCACATTTTGAAATTGTGGTTAGCGCCCGGACACTGACGAATGCAGGGCGACGCATTTCGGCTTTGTCAAAACCATGCACTCAGCGCCTCTGGGTACTGAGCAAGCACGCAAACACAGAGGGTCTCCTTTGTAGTTAGCGGCCGTGACAGCCAGGGTACCATCCACTGCGCTAAATACCATTTACTAAGAAGCACCAAGATGATAGCAAGGGCTCTGATTGGATCACCGGGATCGCCATGGTAACACGTTCAGCTACGCGCTCTTCAGCGGAACACAAGAGATAACCGAACACGAGGACGGCTGAGTGGAGTGGACGTTGTCATCACGCCTGGAGCACATGCCATCGTCACGCTTGGTGGAGCACATATCATCGTCACGCCTGGAGTTTACAGTGAACCTCAAGACGTCTTCAGTGCACAGACAGAATTATGAAGCAGCTCTCGGTTTCACAAATCACCATCTGATTCAAGTTTATTCACAGAAAATTACGGAAAGAAATAAAACATAAGCCGGCTAACCATTGGAACGTCATATTGAAATGTACAGTCAGAGTTGACGCATTACAACACCAAACCACCTGATCCACAAGTCACACAAACATTTTTTCCCACAGTTATAAGATAATCGTAATTCATATCTGACATGGAAATACAGCTACAGTTGGTAAAGGGTAATATTTCAGCAATGTTACCATGCAAGAACAAAATATGTCTGCAATATTAGAGCAGTTAGGAACTCTGGCAGGTTAGTATGTGTCTAACATTTAGATCCAAAACATATGCATTTATGTAAACTTTCAAACTAAGTAAACAAATGTGCATCTTTTACATTTAAAATAAAATCTGATGGTTTGTAGGAATGCAAAGAAAAGGCTCAGTATTGTGGTGTGTGTTTGATCCAGTGGGTGAGTGTGGGAGGTGTGAGCCCACCCGTGCAGGACTGAGAGGGTAGCATGAGCCTTCGCAAAATGCTGGGAAGAAGGATGGTGAAAGAAGAAATGAACTCACACTGGCATTCAGAACGAAATCATGCAAAGTGGGACCAAAGAAGTTATTTACCATAATGCTGTGTATACCGGTAAAAAAAAAAAAAAAGCTTAATATACGACAGTGTTTTTGTACAAGGAAACAGATGACTGTAGGTTGTAGGGAGATGAGCAGAAATGCATTTGCTGAAAAGCACATTTGTACATCTCGCTGCATGTTTGATCGAGCTGGGTGGTCCTTTTGCGTAGCGATTAAAATAGACTGGTTTCCTTTTCCTACGTCTGCAGTACATCAGCTGGAGGGATTCTACACTACTGTCTCATCTCTGGGGCACGGATCTGGTTGCTCAAAACAAATGTGTTTAGCTGAACTAAGTATTTACCATAATGAGACTTGTTTTCTACTCCCAGAAATATCGCAGATACCAGATGGTTTCATTCTTCAGCTGAGGTCCAAAGAGGGGATTTGCCTGGGCCAGAATTGCTATTAACCAGCTGTGAAAATGAAATAGTACAAGTTAATGCGATGCCAACAAATACAACATCTGACAAACGCACTTCTCAAATGCAGGGAAAATGCTGAGAAACTATATAAACCTTAAGCAGACAATAATTCACAAATAACTAAAAAAAAAAACAATATTCCATCAAGCTCCTGTCCCAGCTAACAGAAAACCATATAACAAAACTAAAGGATGCAGTTTTAAATTTAATGGGAATTACATCAGGAGCCCCCGGAGATACGAGCACTTCCAACCTGGACACATTTTCAGCTACAAAGAAACATCACCGCACAATAACATACGGATGCAGGCTCCCTCTACCTAAAACTATGTGTGCCCACGCAAAGGCGTAATGACGCAATGACGCAACGCGCAGGAGGGCCAATGGAACACAGCACCGTCGTCCTGCAGCGATTCCCATCCACGCGCAAGGCGCAGCTGGTCGACTGCAGCTGTCAGATTGTCCGTATAACATACATCGGTGCATTTAATTATAAATGCACGTCAGAATGCAAGCAACTGGCCAGGTACATATATATCTGCATAAAAATACTCACAATAAGTAGCAACAGATGGCTGTCAGTATCAACATCGTGATGACCACACTGAAAAATAAAAATGTTACATTCATTAAATTTCTGTAAATCTTATTAATGTAGTCAGTTATAAATTTACTTTCTGTTGCACATATACGGATTACTCTCTGTTGTATTGCCCTGCCACCTTACTGTATTAGTGCGAAGAAGTATTTTAATGCTTATTAAGGCCTCAAAACATACAGTGACATGGAAACGTTGCAAGCCAGCATGTCTCTTTTGACTGTATTGCATCGTCGAATGGATTTTCCGCCCTTATTGATAATTGCAACGAATATACTTCACTGAAAATGGCTGTGCATAATTCAAAATGAATGAATGAATGAATGCATCGGTTTTCTAAATCACTGATACTTACCCTCGATTTGGACCCTTGGGAACGAAAAACGGAGCGACGATTCCCACTATACCCCATAAAGTTGTAAAACAGATCATCGGCAACGCCAGAGAGTGGTAAACCATGACTGCAGACCACGGTGACCCGCTGCGCAGGTGCTCAATAACAGATTTCTAACCCTAGAATAAACGAAGGAAATGTCCGTCCTATTCCCAACACTATTACCGTGCCTGGTTACCGGGTAGATTTCATCAAATACACGTAGAGCAAAATCTCGATCTGGATTGGACAATATGTAAAATGTTTATTTTATTGGTTAAAAGCTTCTGTCAATCACGGTATTTTGGCAACAAATGACCAATGACTGCTTCACTGGTAAAGGTAGTGAAAGAACGCTACTAAACGCGACATAAAGCCTAGGAATAATTTCCGTAAAAGGGTATCCATGGTAGTTAGGTGCCGTGTCGGTGTGTAACGTACATCTCATTTCATCCTGCTGCTATTAAGATTGCTGTTTGCGTTTTTTCTTTTCATTAATACATAATTTATAGGTTTTGCATTAGAAGCGATGAAGTAGTCAGTGGATTTCCACTCCTACGTTTACACCGTGATTTTATATGGCGTACACCATATAGATCAAGAAAGGTTTTTAGGTCACATGATTTTCAACCTTTACTGTCTAAAGCAGGGGTGGGGTTTTTGGAGGGGTTTTTGTTTCAACCAATTTCTGCTTTTAATTGAATCTTAATCTCAATTACACATTATTGACTGTCTTGTATAATTACTGTCAATCCAGGATTTCTCAACAAGCTTTAGTCATTTTTAAATACGAATTTTAAAAGCATGACAAAGACTTACTGATGTTCCTTATTTTAACATTTTAAACAGTTTTAACAGTTATGGAATATTTTTTTAATCAGTGTCTTGTTACTAATTACCTAAGTCATTACTCCTGATTAATCATTCTTTGTCATTGGCACCAGTTTGTGCTGTTCGTTATGGCACACTAAATACAGTTAATGATTACTGGTTTAAATTAGACATGATACTGAATTTCCAAGACATTTTTCTGGGCTGATTCTGCAGTCAGAGTGATATTTTAATGTGTCGTTTACATTTTTGTTACAGATGTTAAAGCACAAAAGCATCACTATTGTCTTTGTAACATATTTTGTCTCAATGGAGACAGATGCAGACAGATGCAAATAATCAGGAAGAATGCATGTAAGAAATTATGTAATTGATATTTAATTCAGATAGTGGTCAGATTAAAGTTAATTAATTGGCAGAAACAAAAAGTTGCACCCGCTGTGTGCCTCCAGCTCCGTGCTTCCTCACCCTTGGTCTAAAGTGAGAGTTTTAAATTTTAATCTGTTTGACTGAGTTGGGCCAGTGAACATCTGCCTTTTTATAGATTACAAACAATCAGCAAACCCTTAAACAATGTGTAGACCTGCATGAGGTATTTGAGTGTCACAAAACACACGTGTCCAGAAAAAAGTGATACAGCCTGTAGGCCTGTTTATCACCCACTTGTAAATTTCTGGGACGGGCCATGTGTTCAAGGATACGACGCATTACCCATAACAGGTGTATTTTTGTGTGTTTGAAATTACTGACCAATCCTTCTACTGTATTGTGTTATTTGTGTCTTTTAAAATTATTTGTATTTTATCAATTCTTGTATTTTATTTATTATTATTGTAAATAAAATGTTACTTTGTTTAAAATATTTATTCACTCTGGAGAGATCTTTCTGGTGTTCTAACTGAACTGGCTTTTACAAATCAGAGCTACAGTCCGCACGTAGCAGCGTAAACTGCGAGACAGTAACATCAGAAAAACGCAGAAACAGAGAGAACCTGCCCGTTACACAGAGAGAACCTGATCGTTACACAGAGAGAACCTGCCCGTTACACAGAGAGAAC
>JABJVR010000036.1:1146001-1186353 GCA_025773905.1 Chitala chitala
CCCGTTACACAGAGAGAACCTGATCGTTACACAGAGAGAACCTGCCCGTTACACAGAGAGAACCTGCCCGTTACACAAGCATTATCAACATGTACTACTATAAATTCTGAGCCATCGGTCAATTCAGAGACATAAATTGTGCCCCGCTACGGACGTCAAGAGGAAGAACAGTGTTTACACTGGGGAGATTGTAAGTTAAATTATTTACACTAAAGAGATTGATGTTTTCATAAGATGTAAAGTCCTCACTTCATGATCCGTTACTGTTTCCTTGCTTGATCAAGCAAAAATATAAATAGTTTTAAGTGTACAAAACGACTTCGACGGAATCGGACGCAGTGGTTCCTTTTTCAAGGTTGAGTAGATACTTGGATATCAGCTGCTTTCTTTGTCACGAACAGTATAAAAATTCAGAAAATGTTTCAATGTATTGCAATGAACGGCAATATACATCCTTCAGAAACCGCTGCGCTTCTAAGTATAACAGCAAACGACAGAGATAAAGTGTACCGCTGGGCAAACTGCAAACATTCAAAGCACTGCCACTGTAGTGTAAACGACACGCAATACTACAGCACATCAAATACACAATTATATCAACAAAGAAAATATTAATTAAATATAACACTAGCCTTTAAAAGCATATCCACTGGTACGGCAGGTATGGTTTTTAAGTTCATATCAATATTTTGGTTATGTTACACCGTAACATACAGTGCATTCCCTGTGCTGTGAAATACTCATCATTAACAATCTGATTTGGGCTATATGGACAAATTTTCGGTGTATTAAATACTCATTTCAGTTTAAGTTTAAAGTACAAATGCACAAGTCTTCGGGTGATGACTGTCTCTGGAAAATACTTCATTCTCCGAATTTTGGTTTGTAGGGCTGTTAACGTGTAGCAGGACACGCCAGGCCTCAAGTACTTGTGTTATTTGTTCAGCTAAAACACAAAGCATTTGGAATGAACTCTTCGAATTTTCCTTGAACTTACAATGATTTCCTCTTGGGAACTTAATGTTCAAACTGCGGGGCAGCAGTTCGTAAGGTGTAACATATTTAAATGAAGGGTGGAGACGTGGAAAAGTGTAGTGTCATTCTACGCTGTGTAAAGGGCAGTATAATGGGAAAACTATATATATACGGTACAATATTATTCAAAATATATTATTACAAAGTATGTCTGAGAAACCCCATCGTCCTAAAAGTTGTCTCGATGTGAACTGAGAAAGTTTTTGTTTTATGCTGTTGTGTAATAACGCGTGAGTTGTTTCCTTCATCCTTTGCCAGAATTTTGCAACAGTCCCGATTGTACTTTCACGTAAAAATAAATAAAAAAATTAACTGTAACTGATATGTTCAGGTTGTGTGCAGCATAATATGACATTCTCAAAAGGAACACCTTGACTATTAAATATTGTTCCCTATAACAAGAACTGTACTAAGAATGTATAGCCTTTGTTACCTAGAACAGACTTTTATGTGTTATAGACTTATACATGTTTACTCATCGCTGCCATTAAGGGCGTTTCAAACCATTAAGTATTTGTTTTGTCATTACTCTGCTTGGATACAAAGCACCCGTGCAGTTTCCACTCGTGACACAGTGATTTGTCCAGACGTACAGAAATGTAGTATGCGCTGAACTATGTTCTGAATAGACAACCTTTTGGTTTGTAAATAGGGCAGTGTGGTAAATGAAATGGTTTCTAGTCATGTGTTAAACCAATGAAGTGAACACGTGCAATGACAAAACTCTGGTAGATTGCAGAATTGAAACCCGCATGCTCGTTATAACGCGTACATAATGTAAAAATGAGTCAGCGGTGTTGATGAAAGATTAATGTTTAAATATTTCGTGTATGTCAGGATGCTTATTTGAACTGTTGACAAAATTATATATCATGAATTATTAAAAAATGAAAGATTACTCATGCAAGACCTACAAACCTATCAAATGTATCGATAAACAATACACATTCATATACAAATGATATAAATATTTATATAATTATACATATAAAGTGTGAAATGTGAAATTATAAGACATTGTACAGTTAATTACATTTCATGTCACGAGCCGTGCTTTAATGTTGTGATCTAGGCTGCCATCTAGCGGTCATTAGTGCACCAAACGAAGGTAGCGGTACAGAATGACAATACTTGTTAAAATGTTGATTTGTCTTTGAAATTTGATTATATAGCACATATCAAGCAGTTTTCGACTTTTTCTACGACATGTAATAATAATGCTTAATCTTCAGAAAATATATTCATCAAATATATTCATCGTTTCATGTACTGTCTACATGTATACCTTGTGTTATTAGTAATGTAGCTTTTTGTAGTATTGGTACAAAGCGTCTGCCAAATGAATAAATTTCATATAGTATACGTCAAATGATATTAAATTAAGTTTGTAAGGTACTGTTACACAGAAGGGTAAAATATTACGTTTATTACTTTACACAGAAGGGTAAAATATTAAGTATGACATCGTTGCTTGGTAACGTCTTAAGTGTTTTTATGGAATAAGAATCTGGACTAAATGTCTGTGCTGTGTCGACATTATAGCGTGTCGTAACTATCATACTAAATTGGATGGGGGGTTCAGGTTACCACAATTAATCAGAACCGGCAGACAAATTCGTGATTTTACATTTGGCTCCCGTAGCATTCCCTAGATAGCTACTGAAGTTTAATTTCATATTTTGGGATTTTAAAAGCACAAAATTGTTTAATCGGTGTAATGTAGTCAGGTCATCCCGACAACCTACTACTAGCAGGGCCTACTTGCACCCTGCCTAAAGTTGTTGGCCCAGACATATAAATATTTCAGCCAGGCCCACCATGCGTCTTACTCAAAACAAGATAAGCCCCCCCTGCTCCCCCAGCAGACCCTTTAAAGGTTAGAGGGGCCCCCATTCATGTAGGGCCTGTGATAACTGAACCAGTGTTTCCATCATGTCAGCAGTCCTGGTACCAGCTACAAATGTCTGACTACAGGAGGTCACATGTCAATAACGTGGCTACAACTGCAGATTACAACATTTCCACATTTCAAAACTCAAGAACCTTTATTTCAATTTACACTTCGCATAGCGTTGGAAATCTTACACAGTTTCTCCGCGTCAGAACAATTAACTAATTGATTAATTAATTTCATGAATTTTTAATATACACTACTGAGTACGTGTGCAAACGGCGCTCACTGTACTTCGTGCCATTTAAATAAAGTCGTACAGTACACAGAGTGTGAGGTGAAGCAGCGCGGTTACATGTTGTGTAAAAGTGGACTTTGTATGCGTGTAACAGGCTCCTTAGTGTAAATTACCTTCCCCGGCATAAATGAGCTGTACTGGACCGAGTTGAATAGTACAAATTCCACTAACCCTCCAGTATTTATTATGTAATTTAGTACGAATTCCTACAAAGTCACAAACTGCAGAAATGCTTGTGTTTTGATCAGTGATCGTTTGTATTATGGTGCTATGATACAATGATACAGTAAGACAGACATCTTTCTGACCACTGCTGTAGTTGTGCCTTTAAGACGCGCATGTGTGTGTGTGTGTGTATGGGGGGGTGGATTTGCAAATCCAATCTGCCGACAGTCTCACAGCGAAGGAACCATTTAGCCAAAGTCGGACAGCGAGCGGAACCGAGCTGTTTCGTGTCCCGTTTTTCGGGCTGCACTTTTCGTTTAGTGATACAAATATGTACGTTTCTAGCTGCAGATAAATCCATAATGCTGGATGGTCGCGGCAATGAGGCTGACCAAAGACATACGCAGGCTCTTCGGAATCGGAAGCGGTGAGTAATCATTTCGTGGAAGTTTTGTAACTTTTTTACCCCACTTCCCCTAGGAAATGCGTTTTCCAAACTGTCGTTATTCATATTTTCCCGGTGTCCTTAAACGTCCTGCGTGTGTCGCGAGGCGTCACACGGCCAAGCCGCTTACAGAATCCGCTGCGATTAATTATGTAAGTTTATAAAATCCATCCTTACACATCGTTCACAATGGAAAGGACGGTCTCTGTAAAAATCCGACAGCCATCGGGGTTTCAAATGCGATACTGTGTATTTTCACGGAGCGAACTGAATAAAGCCAGACTTTCTGTACTTTGCCGGATCGATTTCATGCATGTGCCGATGGTTACATTGTATCAACAAACAGCGTTTGAAGTCCGCTTCGCGTCATCCTTTATGTCCTGGGCCGGGATGGTGCCCCCCCCCCGCGCGCTATTTCGTGACTCTTACCACCTTATCAAAAAGAGCATTGGTCTGCCTATGGATGAAAAGTGAAAGTGCTGTTTTAAAAGCAGCGAATTAAAGTTAACGACCGATTTGCTTTCGACAAAGTTTCCATTGTTGGCAAACATGGGATGTCGTTTCTTTTGTTCACGGAGATGTCTAGTCTTCGTCTTTTTCCAATATATCGGTTTTATGTAAATCCCACGTCGATTAACTTTTAACTGTTCCTAATTCCCAGAGGACATGCGCACTGAGAATTTACCTGCAAACGTGCAAGTTAATGCAGCGCGGACGCTTTGATTAACTAAGGAGTCTTTAACGCCTGTGAATGGGTTCAAAAACGAAACTTTTAAAACTGTACTTTTGGGGACGGGAAAATAAGAACTCACGGCAGACAATGGAAAAAAACCACCGGATGTTGGCAACATTCTTGCCTACCAAAGGCATATAAAGTTTTGTTTGTGAAGCTATGAATTTGATAGCTCAGATATACAGAATCTAAAACTATGTTTAGTGTCAATTTCCCCCCCATCCCATCCATTCCCAAGGGGGGAAAAAGCAGGATGTCATTGAGTCATATTGAGGAATTAATGTGAATTGTAAGAAAAAGCACATTTTGCATCAGATGCTTGTGTGTGATTTAAGCTGTGCTAAACAACCAAGACTGCACTGTAGAGGTTGTTTCGTACCAAAAATGACCCAGATGCCCACTGTGAAGAGAAGACACGGGCCTGTTTGGGTGCCCAGGTGGTTACCATGCTGTGAATGCCAAGAGGATGTACATGGGCTGCGTGACCCAACTTATTTTAATGCATTTTATTCGTGATCATCTTTATAAGGGCGGTGGCGTTAAGTGTGACAGTCAGTCACGTGTGTTCATTACAATAAAAATATTTACTTGTGTATGAGTCATTCTGAGAATGTTTTGCCTCGAAAGTTGCAGTATACCATCATGACATACACCAAAGGAGTAATTCTATGCACCTGGACGTGTTTGGACAGGGAGGATATGCTGGCAGAATTGGGGTGGGGGAGACCATGCAAAAGCCCCAAATGCGATGCTGAAGGACACGGTCTGGGTCCTAAGTGTGAGATACCAGTGCCACCCACCTGATCTACCAGGCTGCTCCATTAGACTAAATAACAACATATATACTGTTGTTTTACAGAGGCGTGTGTCGTCATACCTATTTTGGTAAGCAACGCCCTCATGTTGCTGACTGGGGTCTGTTCTGCAAGTAGTATGTCTGGTTCAAAGAGGAAAAAGGCTGTTGCTTCACTGTATGGAAATGCACATCTGATAAGTGAAAAGACTGTTCTACGCCAGCCCCTGTAGGCCCAGCATCCTTTCCGTACTGTTGTGCAAGGCGAACGACACGTGTCATCTGCCATGCTAGGCCGGCCAGTCGGTCTTGCAAATGGTAGACTCGCGAGTTGCTGAAAAGGTTTTGTTGAACAGAGCTCCAAATAAGAGTTAAAAAATACCCAGCTGTACAGAGAGTATACTTTAAACTAAAATTATTATTTATTTTTTTCTTTTGCATGAGTAGTACATGTCCATCAGGATTAAGATACTATCTTGGCTCTTTTATGTTTAGTGATCTTGAATGAATTTTCATGTTTTATAAGATAATATAAATATCACAAAGATCTCCATGGTGACAATGCCCCCCCCCCAACATAAAGAAGCACTGTGCTTAATCTCCCATCTCTCCTCACTTTGGCAGTTAAATTTTCGTTCACGGGTAGGCATGATGGAAAACGCGTCCAGCAAACCAATTACTAAAGTGAAACATTAAAACATAACAGCTGGCTTGGGTTGTGACACCTTGCCATGCCTCGGTAGCGCTGCGATCGTGGCAGAGGTTTTGTCTGATTTTTGACCTTTCACTTCCCAAAATCTCGACCGACATTTCCTTCATTTCGGGGGGGAGGATGAGTAAGAAAACAGCAACCTGTTTGCACAAGTTACTTTGCCCGATATCCCTTTGTTAGGCCGTCACTGCTTTTATGGTAATTTAACATGGACATTATTTTCTGCTTGTTTCTCAATAGCCGGTGGGGGGGAAGGGGGCATTTTTGCTTCCACACAGCTTTTGAGGGGCTGGAGTTTGGAGCAGACTGTGATAACAGATTTCGATGCCCTTGACTTTGAAGAGGAATGTGGAGTGAGCAGAGCGAACAGACAGGGCCGTGGCTCCAACGCCGTCCACTTTGTTTTGGTGTAAACGTCAATGTTAGTGCTGAGATCTCATTAAAAAGATTTGTGAGCGTAAGTGAGACAATACTGATAAAGTTGGGTTAATTAATATAAAAATAATTTTAGTTGTTTGGTAACCTTTGAGGGAAATGAAGTCTTAAGGAAATGTGCAGGGAAGTGAGGGCTATGTGGCTGTGTTGGTATCAGTTTTATTAACACTTTTTGTGGTGTTATTTTAAAATATATTTTATCAATTGCTCACAGAATTGTAAAGTGACTGAAGCTGAATTTCAAATTGGTTTAGTGAATAGTGACTGGATGTCTTGTCTGAGTAGACCTGTTCATGTATTTTGCTTATACAAACAAATCACGATGTTACTGATTGAATCTTTACACCTGTGAGGTAAGCTACATGTATTGCTGATAGGAAAACACACCTAAGTCCCACTGTCATTCAGAGAGGGTAGGATGGATGGACAGGCTGTGTGTGTGTTAGGTTGTGTGCTCAAAGGAAATTCCATGTTATTCAGTTGCATCTTTTTCTGTTGTATAGGGCACATATATGTAACGCTTCTAACCTGGTCATGTATAAAGTTTGACATTTTCGGCCAGCAGGTGAAATCAATCTCTTCCAGAGTTTTCCAGAATCTCTGGAAATCGCAACGTCCCGGTGAATCACACGCTTGCGCATCGTTAATTAGACTTGTTGTCACGGTGAGAACACAAGACCTCTGTGAAACATAACGTGGAACGCAGCCCGGCCTTTTAAGATGGTCTTCGTTAGCGTCATGTTTGTCACCTTTCTGCTGACTCCGTTTCAGCATCTTCAACACCATGTTTCGGGTTTTTCTCCCCCCCCCAGTTGATGTAACTTGGGAAGGGTTAACGTTTAGCAGCCGTCCTCCTGCAAACATTGCATCAGCTGTTTGCTGTCTTTGCTGTTTTTTTTTCCGGTATCCAGGTTTGCCACCCTGGTGGCAGGTTAAAAGTGGTTCCTCTTCCTCTTGCTTGAAGTCTGAATTGCTTCAGTGTGCTGGGGCGTCAGGCCCTTCTGCCTGAACTCTTCTGCAACAATACAGGCATGAAAAAGCTGCTCTGTTCCATGCTGCCCTTCAGCATTTAACGGACAAATGCTCACACAGACAAAGTGGGGAAAGCTCATCTGTTCCACGAACTTGAGCGGAATCCCTCTGGACAAGCGAACGGAAGCAGAACAAATGTTCCACCCTCAGCCCTCCTGATTCGCTGCTTTTGGAAAATGGGGGCAGCTAAGTGAGGCGTGTTGGCGAGGCAGCGTGGGCCTTTGAGCAGCACAAACTCTCTCTCCCCAACCTCACAGCTGCAGCATACGGGTGTAGGGTGCTTTTCTGAACCCCGGTGTACCATCTGAGCCCTTTAAATGTGACCAGCTATAAGAAACCGAGGTTTAGCTATTTACAACACCTTGTTAATTATACCGTTATACGACTTGTTAGTCCTGGACAAGTTTGCTCAGCAGACGTGCCCTGAGGGCATGGCTTTTAGCGATAACTGCCCAAAAAACTGAAATTAAGCTTGGTGATGTGGTTGTCATTGTGATTTATCAGTGTAACACCAGTATATACACTGTCAGTAAAACTTTTCAGGCTGTTTAGAGACAATTCCATAAGGTGTGCCGATGGAGGGAGGGACGGCTGATTGCATTCATTCCCGCCCCCTGTTGTTGCCATAGGCAAAGGTGAGTCATCGGGTGGAGAACAGTTTGCTCGCATTAGAGGAAGCATCTTCCTGCTGTGTATTTTGGAGACTGCAGCGTCGGTGGAGTTTGCCTAACAAATGCAGAACTGGTTTGGTTTGCAATTTAAAAAAAAAAAAAAAAAAATTTATAATGTATTATTGCTGTGATAATGGGGCCTGCAGTTTCCTGGCACAAAGACAGCATGCGTTTGTCAGAGTGCAACTGTTCAGCACTCTTGGTGTATAACACAGCCAAGGGCACAGGTAGCCCGCTTCCGTGTGCCACGCCTGAAGACTTTCGGTTGGGGAACTAGTTCTCTGGCTTTCATGATCTCTGCACAAAGTACAGCCACTGGAGGAGAGGTGTGAAGGTGCTGTAGGCCCAGGCAACGTTGTGACATTTCAGGCTGGGCTAGCCGCTTAGCTAGCCCCTGTCATGGATGAGCCTCATTCTTCGCTGATGAGTGTCTGTTTGCTGTGCGTGTATAGTCCTGCCTCCGGAGCTCCAGAACACACGTCTCTGTGCAGATGCCGGTCATGTGCCACTGCCTGCACAACTAGACAGATATTACGTATGCATCGACCCTATGCGCCGCATTAACCTGACGTACCTTGTCCACCCCATAGCTGAGCAGCGACAACAAGAGCGGGTGGAATGTGTGGGTGTCAACAGCCATCGGGCCAAGGGTGACGCCATGTCCCAGGTATGACAATCTTTCTAGCATTTTAAACTGGCTCACCCCACGCACATGGGAGAAGCTGGGTGAGGTATGTCCCACAGACGTTCAGGTCGCTGATTGTGTGTGTGTGTGTGTGTGTGTGTGGAACAGGATGGCCTGATGGGAGAAGAAGGTCTCAGTGATGAGGAGCGGGCCAGACGCCGGGCAGAGCGACGCAGGGCCAAGAGGAAGGTGAGAGGGGCGGAGCCAGGCATAACCCCAACGTTAAAACTCCTGCAGGGCGAAGCGGTTCCGCTCAGCTGCACTTCCAGACGCACGGAATGCAACAGTGCATAGATGCCACTGTAACTTCTCCATTTTGCATTTCAGAGGCAGAGGGAGCGGAAGAAGTTGACGCAAGCAGAAAAGCCAGAAGACGCTATACAGGTAGGGATGTGGGGCAGAAAAACGTTACTTAAAGAGAAGTAGCCTAAAGACTAGGATAATGGTGCTGGGAAAATGGGTTTATTATTGTGGCACCTGGCAGAATGATGATGACGATGATGAGGAGGAGGAGGAGAACTGCCCTGAGCTGGAGTCTGAGGGGAGCGTAAGCGACAAAGAGGAAGAGGCGGTGGTTTGTGACGAAAGGCTGACCCGTCCGCTCGTGGCTTCAGGGAACAACGGTGACGTGCGGCCGCGGTCTGGTCCCTGTGAAGAGGTACGCAGGGGGGCGTCGCCCGTTCAGCAGGAGTGACCTTCCCTTAACAGCTGACAGTGATGGAGCAGGTGTGGTTATCAACAGAAACAAGGGGCCTGGCAGCAGGACTTCAGCCTTTCTGCTTCAGTGTGTGGTAGACACCGGTGTACAAACTCTGCCGAGGTCCTTTATCACACCACTGAGATGTGATGCTGGGGGTGATATTTGTGGCTGTTACCCTGACGCTGAGATTTTCTGTGGGCCTGAGGCTGCAGGAGTTTCCCAGACACTAGAAAGATCTGTAGTTTCTATATACACATAACGGTTGGCACATTTCCTGTGCTCTCTTGTTTGTTCACAGTCGGTAATATGAGCGGTATTTTGTCTGTACTTCAGTGCACCTCTTCTCGGTGTACACAGCGTCTGTCGGAACGTACTCACCTGGTGGAATGATATCAAAGGAGGGGAAGGTCGAGCGCCAAACATCTCGGCGTGCGTGTCAGCCCCTGTGCACACGCAGCGTTGTCGGGCCTATTTACGTCGTGCGGCAGCATGCGTCACCCTTTTTTCCCCTGCAGGACCCAGGTTGGGACGTCAGCAGTGCCTTTTTTGCCAATGCCGCCAGTCACATCAGACCAAAAGGTCGCACTGCTCGGGGACAGGGGTCAAAGGACAACAAGGAGAACGAAGCCAAGATCAAGGAGGCAAGTGACCCAGCTCTTTACCTCACACCTCCACCCACAAAGCATCTGGCACTGAGGAGAGCAGGTCATGTTCAGAGCATCTTTCTTGGGATACTAAATACTTGGCTATAATATGCAAGTTAAAACGCAGTTAAGCAGTTTAAAATGCACGACTCAATGTGTAAGTGAGAGACACAAGTAATAACAGAAGCATGCAGTTACTAATGTGGTGACAGGATCCAGTCCCATACTGGACAGACAGCAGGCCGTAAAACACTGTCTCTGTGGTGCTGTGCGGTTATGAATGGAATTGCTGTCAGTGTTGTAGATACAGCTCAGTGATAAATGAATGGAGGGGGGCACAGAACATCAGGGGGGTGGAGGCTTAAAGGCTTATACGTCTTTGTGCTGAAGTTCCTGTTCTGTAACCCCCATCAGAGCTTTTGCTTAGTTAGAGATGTCTGAGGTTGGAGAAGGGCGTACCTGAGAATCTTCCCTCTGGGTGTCCTTTCAGGTGGATTCCACAGACTGTGCGACGAAGCTGGCAGGTGAGTCCTGTCGCTGGGTCAGCTGGGCCCCCGCCTGTGGGAGGAAACGATGTAGGTCATGCGGCAGGCCGGGGGCATGTATTCAGGGTCACCGCTGCTGTGAGACGCAGCCTAAACCTTCAGCCCTTATCGAGCAGAAGTTTGGTTTCCTGCATCTTTGGCTGTATGCTGCGAGGAGTTACAATAGTTCCTTTCAATTTCTTCGAGGCTTTGCTGATTAAGACGCAGGTGCCTGTTGGATTGCTGTAGCTGCCTTATCTTTTAACAGCGCTGGCATTGAATTTGTCCCAGCCTGTGTTGAACTTGGCGCTTGCCTCACGGGTGTGTCTCTGTGACACTTCCCGGGGTTCTTTCCGCCTCTCACACGGTACTGATGTCTGGCAGGCTGTCTCATTTTTCTCATCACTGACTATGTGCACCTGCAGCCTGCAACGTTTCCCGGTGTTCTTGCATCTCTCCACAGAGAAGGGCGTCAGGCTTTGGGAGAAGCAGGATTATTCTCAGGCCGTCATTATGTTTACAGAAGCTATTCGCTGTAATCCCAAAGATCACAGGTACATCGGCACATCCTCCGCGCCTCGTTCTGTCTTTTTATTGTGATTATTTTGGGTCAGCGCTCTGCCAGAGAGCGGTCTGTGCACGTTGACGCGCGTCTGTTGGGGCAGGTTCTTCGGGAATCGCTCCTGCTGCTACGAGTGTCTGGGGCAGTACCACTCCGCCCTGCAGGATGCAGAGGAGTCCATCAGACTGGCACCCCACTGGCCCAAGGGGTACTTCCGCAAAGGACGTGCGTACATGGGCATGAAGGTTTGTAGCGCAGTGCATGTCCACACATGCCACTGCCGCACCGCCCTATGCCTCGTAGGGTTACACAAACGTGTTGCAGCTAAATCAGTGTGCTGGAAGCTTTTTAAAGATACTTTTGCTTAATTTTGGCTTTGATGTAGTGAACTCGTCCTCTGTGCATTTGAACAGGCAACACTTTCACTTGCATAATAATGCGCACACTAGCGTGGCAAAAAATATTGTCTGACTGCTCTACACTGCCCTCATATTTTGTATTAGGCTGTAAATATTTCTAAACCTCTGGCTGTCGTTGTGCTGTGTCCCTGCACAAGGCTGTTTGTTGTCCTTTGACCCCAGTCTGCGCTTCACACAGCAATACAGCAAGGCAGAGGAGGCCATGGCACAGGTGCTGAGACTAGACCCCAACTGCGAGGATGCCCACTACGACCTCTACCAGTGCAGTCTCCAGCAGCTCACGGTGCGCCCCTCGATGGCCGAACGGTGCACTTCCTGTTTTGTTGATGATGTGGAGGTGGGCCGGCTGAGCTTGGCTCCCAGCTGACGTGGTTCGTGTGTGTGTGTGTGTGTGTGTGTGTGTGTGTGTGTGTGTGTGTGTGTGTCAGGAGCTGGGCTTTGATGAGCAGCAGAGCATGAAGCTGTTGGAGAAGTACAGCACAGTACAGGATGCTCTCGCCTCCCCTGAAACAGCTCCAAGTAAGACGCACTGCAGGTCGAGCTGCCTCGGTGGCCCTCATGAACTCGCTGTTTTTTATGCCCCATGGTATTGTCTGATTAGTCACACCTGTGCCGGTTTGCTTCACGTGCGACCGGAGGAGATGACGCACTCTTTGGGCCTGTCTGTAGCTGCTTAACTGGACACATCCTGTATGTGTGTGTGTTTTTTCCATTTCACATTCGCTCTTCCCAGCCAGACTACTGTTCCCTCTGGCATGTGCACAGTTAAAAACATCATCAAGTCCAAAATGGCGATATGTATCGTCTCAGTTCCACACTACAAAATGTTCAGGTATAAAATTCGACAAGCGTTCAACGATGATTCCGATGGATGCCAGTTAAAAAATGGCAGTGGAGGATAAATGTACAAATGGATAAACTGCACCGTGCCACATGAAGCCAGAAATAGCACCCATTTTAGACTGAATAGCGTTACACGTCTGGAGAGTGTCAGTAACAGTCCGTAACTCAGAACGAGCACACCAAGATTACTTTCTTCTGTTCATCGCAAAGTACTGATTACCACTCGACATAAGTTCAGTGGTTTGACTGTGCTGCTGTTCATCAGAAAGTGAATTAATGACACAGTTTAAGCCCTGTTCTGTCTTCCTTTCCAGTGGTGGACCTGGACTCATCACAGAACCTTTCAGGGTGAGTGGTTGGTAAACGCACAGTTTCTGTCGTTTCCCAGCAGTTGGGTTAGTGAAGAATGAGTCAGAGACTGTTGAACTGTACAGATAGTGAGAAAAAGCTGTTACCCTGACATCCCCCCTCAATCTCACTACACTTCCAGGTTACCTTGTCCGTCGTTGTGGGTAGGAAACGTCACCACAGACATCACCGAGAAGCACCTGTGGAACCTCTTCAAAACGTATGGATGCTTTTTTTCCCTGTGCCATCGCCAATATTCATACCTGTGCCATGCAGCTAAACTGCGCTGCTGCCCCTGTGTCCGAGGAAGCGTTAAATCTCCTCTCCCCCACAGCTTCGGAGAGATCGAGAGCATTCGAGTTCTACACGAGCGTTTCTGTGCCTTCGTCAACTTCAGGAACACCAACATGGCGGCGCGGGCGATGGAGAAGCTGCAGGTGGGCATTGTGTCTGTGGCGACCTCCACAGGGAGGCAAGCCTTGTCACAGAGGTGACAGTTGGTCATTCGTCATCAATTGTTTAAAAATCAGGTCAAGTGCAGCCAGCTGTGGCTTTTGCTGTGCTTTCCCCGCACCCCATCTAACTCTGCTCCATCCCAGGGTGTGGAGATTGAGTTCACTAAACTTGTGATACGCTACCCCGAGCGACAGCGAACCATGCCCTCCCCACAGCGCCCCCTATCTAGTGGGGGTCTCTCCGCACCCCACCAACCTGCAGCATCTGGGTAACTGCTCTCGCTGTAACGCTGGCCGAGGCGCCGTCCGATTGGCCGAGGCGCCATCCATGATGCGACACGTCTGCTCCGCAGGTCCCGACGCAAGGGTCCCATCAACGGGGACGAGTGTTACTTCTGGAGGACAACTGGCTGCCATTTCGGGGACAAGTGCCGGTATAAACACGTGCCTGAGCAGCGTGGCAAAGACAGGAAGCCCAAACAGCCGCAGTGATCCACAGGGCCCTGCCCCAAATCGGCCCCACGACCACCCCACTAAGACCAAAAAACAAGAGGAAGAGAGAAGCCGGGAGCTTGCTGGATGAAGAAGAGCAGACTGGTTACGCTCAGCTGGTGGGGCTGGTACAACCCCCCCACCCCATGACAGTCAGTACAATCAGCACAAAGCTACTACCCCCCACCCAACACAATTGGTTTTTTTTGTACGTATTTTAACAACTGCACACCTCCAGCTGCTCATACGCACGTTCCCACTGACGGACCGCCGACAGCAGTAAACGGCGACGACACGTTGAATGATGTTAATTTTTTTAAAAATGGCCTAGTGTGGCTGTTTACACGCCATGATGCCCCCTCCCTCGTGAATCACCGTGCTGTTTCCTCATACATATCCAAACAGGATGTCAGAAGGTTAAGGAGGTTAGACTGACAAAAATGCACAGAAGTTCTTCCTTTAGCCGTGTTTATGTCGTGCTGCCGGCTGGCGACCGGCAATTGTGTCCCGTTACACGCTGCTGAGGAATTTACATCTCGGGGTTTCCTTTGGTTTATTTGTGGTATTAATACTTTTCAAAATGAGTCTCTCCCCCCGGCGCAAGTGAAAATAAGAGTTATTTCAGTATTTTTAAATTGTATTTTATAGGTAGTCATTTTATTTTATTGTGTGTTTAGTGGACTGTTGGTAACTGGCTGCACTGGGGGGATATTTTCCTTTTAGTAATTTTGTGATTTATTTAAAAAATTTTTTTTTTTTTTAGGCCCAAATCCTGTTGTAGCTTTCCCTACCACTAGATGTCAGGCTTTCCCTTTGGTTTACTGTTTTAAGGCGCCAAGGGTGAATAGATCCCCAACCTCTCTGCTGGATGTTAGTTCAGGAGGGTCACAGCTGCATACTGGCGTTTGTTCCACAGAGGTGTAGAATCTGTTTATTACTCATACTTTGACACTGACCTTATCTGCCTGTTTGTCAGAGTTTGCAGTTTACAAACAGCTTTTGAGGAGGTCAGAATTTTGACTGACGTTTATTCAGAAACAGTGCTGATGGACACTTGTTCTGAAACGCATGAGGTATTGATGCTTCAGTCTTAGGGTGTAGTCTGCAACACAGCAGAAAATTCTTTAATTGCAAGTTAAATTTGATTTTTTTTTTTTTTTTTTTTTTTTACCTTTTGTGCACATATGTAAGGTTTGGCTATCCTTGCATCAGCAGTGATTAAAATGAACTTGGTTTAACAGCTTTAGACGAGTTCAGACAGATTACAGATTTTAGTTTAAACCACTGTGGGTGGATGGCATTCTGTTTCTGCTGGGGAATATAACAGTTGTGGTATGTTCTCTACATGGTACGTGATGATAACTGGTCAGCGTGGACTCATACTGTCTACAGTGTAAGAATGCTGATGGTGTTCAGCATACCGTACTGTGCGTCCATACTTTGCGTTGGGAGATGGTGGGACGATTTGTGAAGCTGGAGACAGGCTGGTCCAAGTTGTCAGGATGGCCTCCTGCCCCACCTGTGGTGAACCAATGGAGGAGGGGTTACAGTGGCACAGACATGGGCGGGTATAATATCGTGTGGTTCCCCCTCACCTGCACTCCTATGTTCTATCCCAATATGATTTACACAGTCGAGGAGAACACAGTGCCGACCGATGGGGGTCTGCTGCTTCTGCACCGACCTCGTTTGTACAGGGCCGCCCTTTTGCCAATGGTCATGAACTGTGGTCTCCCATTCAGAGTGACCTGCCGTGCCTCTCCGCACTGACCACAGCAGTGACGGAAGGAAACAACAGTCTCCTGAAGCCGTAATGCTTCTAAACGCCTGGAAACGTCAGTCTTACTGTTTGAACTTGTCATCTTTGTAACCTGGTGGTAAGGAAGCAAAACGTGCCCGTTTCCAGTAACGGTGTCACGTAATGTTTAAAGCTGGCACTCTTTGCTCGAACTAAGGGCAGGCCCAAGTCAACCTGGCTGGCTGCGGGGACCCTGTGCTAGGCCCGTTGGGTCAGGCAGTGGTATCACAAAAGCTGAGGGCCTTTTGCACGGTGGCTGTAGAGCTCCAGAGCCGGATTTCGTGTAAAAAAAGAAAAAAAAAAAAAAAAGCTTTACTTAGTTTATTAAATTATGAGAGGAAGAAGGATGGCGAGTGCTGACTAAGGCTGTATGGTTTTATTACTATTATTATTTTTAGTTTTAACACTAACTTGTAGAGCATCGTCACTATTCAAATTAAAGGCCCTATAATGCTTAGGTAAGGACCAACTGTAAACAGGAAGTCATGGTTAAATAAACGATGACCGTGAACCTGTCAAAAAGGTTTGGATTTCCGACGGAGGTTTGTTTGTTTGTGTACTCTTTTTTGTGTTTTGTGGCCAGGGGGTGGGCAAGTCTTCCACAAAGCCACGCTGTCAGACACTGGATGACAAGTTAGGTGGTGCCTTGGTCTACAGCGTTTTGTGTAAGAATGGAAACTTCACGGACATCGTTCATTATCCCCTCTAATGCACCACATGGTCCTGGAGGGACGCGTGTCCCACTTCCTGTCCTGTGTTTACAGCTCCGATTGCTCCCCTCTCATCGATTTTGGTAACCAGTGGTCTGGAACTAACTGCTGTGGTTTTGGGACAGTTAGTGTTTCACTTTTATTCTTGTTGTTTTTGAGAATTATAGTTGGTAATTACCAAGGAAGAAAAACTAATGTGACCAAAGGTGCCTTATTTTATTTTATTATTTTTACGGACAAAATATGTTGCGTTCAATTGATTGATCATCAAAGTGCCTAATGGGTCCTATATTGTCCAGTTAACAGTCATGTGGAACCGAGATGAACACAATGACACGATTTCGCATTAGCTTGATAACGACCCTCTTGTTCGGTAACGTTAAACTACAATAAGGATTTTTCTCCACCCTTTTCTGAGTGTTATTTATTTTTATCTCTACACGTTACTCATTTTGTGCCAAAAGGTAAAAATAAAGTGTTAAATTCTAACCTCGTCTGTTTCTTTCTTGTTTTTTGCAAGACATACTTTGTTGAACGCTCACAGGCCACCGGCATTGGTTAAGTACGTGTCTAGAAGTTATTGAAATAAAGCTATTTAATTTCTAACCAAGCTTGGTCTGTTTGAAATGACGGGAAGCCCAAAATAATAGCACTAGTCTGTTACATGTTGTCCCGATTATCTCTGATGCTCTTGAATAAATTGCAGCGTTCATCTGTAATCTTCCCTGTCGGCTTCTGTCTGGCCCTAAAGGTGAGGTGGGTCTACCCGAGTCCACCGTAATAGCGCCTGGACCTCCAGCTTTCCTCGCTCGCCACATTTTCAGTCCTGTCGGCAAAGCCTCTGTTTGTTGGGAGAAGATGCTTTCGCCGCTTTTACTGTATCCATTTCAGTATAGCGGCCACAGAGATGCTGGCTGCTCTGGGCACATTTGCTGCTTTGACACCATTGGTTTATGAACGTTATCAGTTGAAAGTTAGGAGTCCCAGGAGGCAACGCTGATGTTAATTCGATTAAATTTAGCGTTACACAGAGCCTTTTACAACGAGGTGCTTCAAGGCACTTAAAGGTGCTTCAAGGCACTTAAACTGAAAACTACATTGAACACCCTGGTTTACCGATTACTCCGTGTTTAAGACGGTATGAATGCCTCTGGAGGGTGAGACGCTTCATGAATGAGTAATGCATTGCTTTTTAATTTTACTTAGAACAAATATAGCTGGTCCTGTGTTTTAACATTTCTGGCAGAAGTTCTGTACTTAGCTGCGCTTTAAAAACGGCGCAAACAAAAATAAACCGTCCTTCCCACCCCCCGACTTACCATGTGCTTTATTTTTGGCTCACAGTGCATGGAAAGGTTTACATTTGTCAACCTCAACTTCCAGTTAAGACGACCCGATAAAAAAAATCAGATGTCTTTTTCCAGTGCGAAGCTCGTCTCCGTTTACGCAAAACCACCACAAAGTCGACCATAGTAAAAGGATTACGGATGGCCACACCCAGTAACAAGCAATGGGCAGTACTGCACCGAGACTGACGTGCTGACTGGCACGTGGACAGCAGAAAGGGTGCCAAGCTGGCATCCCAGCAGAGATGAACCCTCACCTTGGCGCAAGTCAACCGTGCTCACATCGCCTTTGTGTCTCGCTCTTGCAGCCCGAATGCTCAAATAAGCTACTCTGGGTCTGTCACACATAAAACAATTTCCTCTTTCTGTTGCACTAAAATGCGTACATTTAAAAAGGCCTGTCCAAGGAATAACACTTCAGCGAAGTCCTCCCTTTGTGGACCTGCGATTTAATGAGAACGTTTGCCCTAAGGGCCATTACTGTCTCAGCTTAACAGGTAGAGTCCACAAAGACCGTAACGCATCTCCTACCACGCCTGTCTGTGTGAGGTCACTCCTGCGTAGACAGACCACTGATTTATAGATGAGAAATAAATGGGCTCACACACTCACTCATGCCCTAAAGTGGCTGGTTTATTGGGCTCGTATGCTGATTAAACACGGTCTCCGAGCCACGAGAGCGGTTCTGGTCCAGCAGCACGTCCTGATTAGAACCGTCTAATGGAGCACTTGCTCTTCCTGTTGTGGGCGGCACATACAAAATCACAGAGGCCAACTTTCAGTTATACAAACTGTTGATGCACAGAATGGCTAAATTGCTGGGTTTCCCATTGGGGGGGGGCCTTTAGGAAAATCGTATGGTAACTGTACATGCTAGATCCTGGCTTTTTCTCAGTGCCTTCCTTTTTGTCACATGCCAGGTGATACGCCATATCCATGTTGGTCCACTTTGTCAGATTCTTGTCCCACAACAACTTTTCAGAAAACTAATACAAAACCAGCTGGAGGCTAAAAGCATCTACGCAAACATGAGGAAGAGCATCAGCGGAACATAACGGAACGTACGGTCTGGCAGGACTCTACTCTCAAGTCCTAACTTCCTTTTGATCGGAAGGGGCTGGGTACAGAACGCTCAGGTGCCAGGTGGCACAGTGGCTAAACTGGTGGATGTGCAGCTTGCAGTCCATGCCTAAGACATGAAGAAACGGTGGATCTGGGCCTTGATTTGATTCCGCCCCCTCCCCCACGCACACACGAACAACACGCTCATCTGTATGGGGAGGAGTCGTGAACAACTGCACATGAGAATGGAGATGAGTGTAAAGTGGAGTGTGGAAAGCCTTCTGAGAGGAAGGAGGGAGGAGAGGAAGGAGGGATAGAAGAGGGAGGAACAGAGGAGAGGGGGCTGAGCCAGAGCCAGCCCAGAGCAGAGACTCAAACTCAACACCTTCCTTCATTCTCCTGCTCTCTACCCCTCGGGAGCTGCACACAGGGACCCGACGCAGCCAGGCCGCCAGGTGGGTATGCTCTCCGTCCACAGTCTGCGCCAACCTAGCACTCCACATACTCGTGTGCACCTCGTTAACGCTCATGCTTGATTACCGCAGTGCTCCTTGCATGCATGCTATTTTTCCAGCATTCCCGTGTCTTTTTGTTGCGCCTGGTCTCTCAAGGCAGAGGGACAGCAATGTTTGTCTGTGCCACTCTGTGTTTGTCTGTGTTTCGTTACTCTGAGTGAATTTACGTGGGGTTATTCTCAGAATTCGTTCCAGGATACACAAGAACTGGATTACTCTTGCATAACTGTTATTGTTTTCACGAAGAGGCCAGTAGCATTAGAATTTTATCACCTAAGGGTTTTTGGCATCAACTGGATCTTTTCATTTTTTTTTTATCATTATACTTAAACGTATCTACCTGTCTGCTATATGTAGTGTAAGAAGCATTGAAAATAAGCAATACATTTGAATAACCTAACAAACAAATTAAAATATCTGCCAGTGTATGGCACTTTCCAGTGACAGAACTAAAAGCACATGTATGTAAAGGCGCTTACCCGGAGCTCCAACACACCACAGACTAACTCCGTCTCCATAACCAGCTGCTGGATCTGATATTTTCATGGCAAGCCGATCCTGTAAAAAAGAAAGTATTATGGTGGATGAGGGATGAAGACTAAGCCACAATGATATAGTTAGAGCATCACTAAGCCTCATAACTTATATCTTGATTACAGTTTAAACCTTTGAGTATCTTTCTATTACACGATGTGCACGATTTTCCTCCTGGTATCCGCACCAGTGTGTCACTACGTTTAATTAAAACCGAGCTGGGGGGTGTGTTGATGTTTTCGAAGAAGGAGCAATACGCAGTTTATCGTGACATATGCTGGTTGGTGTGGGTGGGCAAAGCCTCCTGAATAACTATGTCTGTATGTAATAAACTACACTTAATGCCATACCAACTGATGGACGACATCGTTAACCCTAGATTCGCCAAGTCCTTGTTTTTGCTTACCGCCAACAGCCGAGTCGCCATGCTTGTTCTCCTACTGTGCGTGACCCACGCGCTATCCTTCCTGGCACACGGACTACCGGCTACCCTGAAGTTGCGCCTCGCGGGCAGCGGTACCGGTAGGAACCCGAACCAAGGCCGGGTGGAAGTGTTGTACAACAATGCCTGGGGCACCATCTGCGATGACGAGGTTGACCTCAACCTGGTGAACGTCATCTGTCGAGAGCTCGGTTTCCAGCGTGGCATCACTTGGGTTCACAGTGCCAGGTTTGGGCAAGGCCAAGGTATGCATTTAAAAAAACAGCCACTGTTCAACATATATTCAAGCAACAATCATTTCTGCTGTAAGAGTTTCGCTTTTGTCTATTTTATTAAAGTTTCTTCTGTTATAGTCTTTTCACTTAAACACTGCTAAATTGATGACGAAGATGATGATGATGATGATGATGGCTGTACCTTGCTTGAGAGTTTGCCGTTATCTTCACCAGGTCCGATTTGGCTGGACAACGTCCGGTGTTTTGGCACAGAAGTCTCAGTGGCACAATGCCAGTCTAATGGCTGGGGTGCCAACGACTGCACGCACGCCGAAGACTTGGGTGTAGTCTGCAGTCTTGAGAGGCGGTCCACTCACTCGCAGTATGGACCAGAACCGGACAACGGTAACTCGCTGTCTCCGTGGCCAGAACAGGTCTACGCGCCGTCTTCACGATCAGAACATGCTAACTCACTGTCACCGTGGACTGAACGCGCCAACTCTGCGTCTCCGTGGACGGAGCATGCATACACGTCGACGCCGCGTTCAGAGCAGGTGAATTCGCACACGTTCCTGCCCCCTTCGGCCACGGAACGCGGGAGGCCGCCCCAGCGCGGGCACGAGATCGCCCTGCTGCGGAACCTGAATTCTCCACGGCAAGGGCACCGGCCCACACAGCCGCGTGGGCACGAGATCCACTTACTGCGCGGTCAGGGGGGCACTGTTCCGCAAGGCCACCAGATTCCCTCGGGCCTGGGAAACGGCATCTCGCAAAGGCATGGGAACGCCGTCACGTACGAGCCTGACAACCGGATGCAGTCGGTGACCAGCCGGACAACAGAGAGACAGGACAACCGGATGCAGTCGGTGACCAGCCGGACAACAGAGAGACAGGACAACCGGATGCAACCTGTGACCAGCCGGACGCCAGGGAGGCATAACAACCAACGCGTTTCGGTAAGCAAACATGGGCTCTCTCTCCCTCCCTGAGGATAAACACACACATAAACGCCCCAAGTCTGTGGTCTTCCAGACACTTTTTAAACATTGGGTTTCATTTCTTATCTGTGGAATTTCAGTGTTTTGGATTTTCTTTCATGCGGAGCTGCAGAACTGGCCCAAAAATCAAGAATATCTAGCAGAAAACACTGAGAGATGTAGCATCAGGTGAAACACCTGCACGTTATCAATGAGAATCTGCCTGCCGTTCATTTTTAATGTGCTAAAATTGTTACCGTCAGCAGCATCGTAGCTACCTTACAATCCCAGGGTTGTGCAATTCCTCCCGCGGTCTGCTAAGCGAAATCGCCCCCGCTAACACTGCACCCACGACCCTGATTTACACAAGTTATTTGTAGAATGTAAACGAATGCAGGTCTTCAAAACTGTGATGTTAGGCTAGATACGCATCGGGCATCACATACATATTAACTGAAGAAATGCTCTGAAGTTCTTGCTGAAAGTCAACGCACAGGAGGACAGAGGAAAAGGCAGGAAGCTGGAGTGTCAGGATTAGCACTAGAGTTCAGCCTTAGCTTTCTGAGCAGGCCAAAGGCCTTGGACGACGAGCTCCTGATTACCTCTGGCCGTCCCTGTCCACCTGTTGCCAGTTCTGAGATCAGCCCCCCTCCACACTCAGAGAGCACAGGTACAGCAGCGTGTTTTGTCCGGCGTACACACCGCTGAGGAATCACAGCCCAATGTGACAGCCTGTGGGGGCTGCTGGTGGTGTTAGGGAGTACTGGAGTACTGATCCCAAAGGGCCAGGTTCACGACCAAGCGGAACATCCGCTGCTAAGTCCTGGAACTAAACTGTCATTTAAAAACCCAAGCAAATAAAGAGTATGTTTATTGAGCCTCTCGAATAAACACATTCACTAAAGTCAGAGACACGCACTTCGGTCAAAGCCTTACAGAGTTGCCTGTACCACCGAAGGTGCGTGAAGCAGTGCGCAGTGTAGCGTGCCGTTTTGCACCGAACTCCTACTGCACTAGCGATGGTGCGGAAGCACAACAGCAATGAACACAGGCATCCCCCCCCCCCACACCTCCAGATCAGCAGCAGGGTGCAGATCGAGGAGGTGAGGCTCCGGCCCGTGCTGGGGAACACCAGGGACAGCGGGCTGGTGACCGAGGGCGTGGTCGAAGTCCAGCACGCCGGGAGGTGGCGGCACGTGTGTGACCAGGGCTGGGACTTGAGCAGCAGCCACGTGGTGTGCGGGATGCTGGGATTCCCCGCGGCCGAACAGCATGACATCGGCATGTACAGGTAAGCACACCTGTTAGTTCTTACAGAGGCTGATATCTTCTAGACAATATCAAATATTTTTACCCTTTAAAAGGCTTTTTATAATATCGGTAGGCTTGGATTTCCTGAAATTAGAACACCGCAGCGGGCAGGGTGCCTGGGTCGGCCTTTTCTGTGCAGTTGGTTTGGTGTGGCAGCAGGTGTGTGTGTGTGTGTGTGTGTGTGTGTGTGTGTAAATACCGGTGTATAAACACATAAGTGAGTGTGTGTGAGAGTCTTTTTAATGTCTGTGTGTATGTGAGAGAGAGACCAAGAGTGTGTGTGTGTTGGCTGCGTGTTTTTACGCCACATGGACAAACAGGTATTTTTAGAGACCAGAGCAAAGCATTTAAAGTGTAAATATAGCGGAGCTTTACCCAGCCAAAAGGTCGCAGCGGCTCTTGTTTTATACTCTCTGACACCACTGAGCATGTGTCTCATGTGCTCTCTACGGCTCTTTTCTCATTTTCTCTCCCTCTTTCCCCCCTTCCCTCCCTTCCTTTCTGTCTGTCTCTCTTTCTCTCCTGTTTCTTTCTCTCCATCTATCTCTCTCTCTCTGTCTAATTATCTCTCTCTCCATCTGAGTCTCTCTCTCTGTCCATCTGTCTCTCTCTTTTCTCTCCGTCTCTTTTCTTTCCCTCTCTTTCTTTTCTCTCCCTATCTCTCTTCTCTTCCTGTCTTTCTCTCCGTCTCTCTTTTCTCTTCCTGTCTCTCTCTCCGTCTCTTTTCTCTTCCTATCTCTCTCTCCCTGTCTCTTTTTCTTTTCCTGTCTCTCTCTCCCTATCTCTCTTTTCTCTTCCTGTCTCTCTCTCCCTATCTCTCTTTTCTCTTCCTGTCTCTCTCTTCCTGTCTCTCTTTTCTCTCCCTCTCTCTTTCTTTTCTGTCATTGTCTCTCTCTTTTCTCTCCCTCTGTCTCTCTCTCTCACTTTTCTGCCTAGACAGTCTCGCTGTTTCCGTCAATTGTTCTGTTTGCTTGCAAACAGAAAATACTCACAACTAAGCATACACATACACTGGTGAAAAATACAGAACTTTGCTTAAAAAAAAAAAAAAAAAAAGGAGGACCTTCAGAATGGGAACTGCTAATATGAGGTATTATGAGGTATTCTGCACTCTGTCATCTGAGCCTCTAAGATACCTTCAAAAGAACTAATTAAACAGCAATAACATTCAGGCTGCCTGTCCAGTCCTTACTCTGATTTGTCTGCTGAACATGCAGAGGTGGGGAGGGAAGGGACACATAATGACAGTATATTTTGATGGAAAAAGTAAAGAAAAAAGAATCATGCCTACTTTAAACTGTACTAAAATCGATTTGTGGACACCCATAAGGACACTAACGTTGGCAACTCTGCCACCGAAACAGGGCAAAAACACGGTCCCAGCTGGGGAAGCGCTTGTCCTCGCAGTCCAAAATAGTTCCTCAGCCATATCATTAATGTCGTTTGTGGACTTCTGAAATAACACTGTGCGTGTTTTAAGGACAGACCTCTTTCTGCCAAAGTCTTCTAATTTCATACAATTACTCAATTTACGTAGTGGCCTTTTTTTCCCCGAACTTTCCCGAAGTCCACTGTTCGACACTCGAGACGGACCACTCTGCAGGTTTCACCGCCACCGGAAATGTCATGTGACATGTACGGCCTTTCATGTTTATACATCTGGTGTAGGAAGCTAAGCAGCTAGTCCAAAATTTGCTGCATATGTTTCTGAATTTCACTTTTTTCAGACTTCCTTTTAAAGGCAACAGACTAACTTTTGGAAAGCCAGTATTATTTTATTTCATATTCCCACCTATGACCAAACCAGGATGGCTCATTCACATTCTCCTTTAATTAATACAAACATTTAACCGAAACTTAATAATTCAGCACTTACCAGCCTTCAGATCATATAAATTTCAATTATGTCCTGCTGCGTTACGCTGAGTTAGACGCAAAATGTAAACATCTTCGGCAAACAGAGACAACACTCATGTCCTGTAGACCTGAGAAGACAAAACAGAAACAAAGGTTGCTTTTTATGGTCAAAAATTTCAGATACGTTTATTGTTTTTTAAAAATCTAAATACCATCACTTGGTATTGTAGCGTTTAGGAAAGAGTTTAATTCCATGCTGTTTCCCACTGGTACTTAAAGATTTTTGTGCAGTTCTGTTTTCTGTCGATCGTTAAAAATTAATGTTGAGATGAGAGGACAAACCCGTTAGTACATGAACAGGAGAGCTTGCACTGTGATGAGCACACTTTTGGCATGTGGACACATCTGTGGTTGTGCTAGGCCGGAAGGACGCACTTACATTTCGCTGTGATTACTGCTGTCTTTTGGCACCTGACATCTCTATTAATTATTAAGACCAAATTCAGAGTTAAAATGCTACAGTTGGGTGAGATTCTGAAGTTCTGGGTTTCACAAAAAAAGGGCATTGGGGTTGAGCCATTTCTGTGACTTCCCTTCAGACTGAAACATGCACCCACCTTTTTTTAGCGTTCCTGTAAAGAATCACGTCCTAGTGTCCCGTAACCCAGACTTGGACTGTTATTGAGTCCTCCCTGCCTCAGGCGTCCAAGTCGCTTGTAGAGTTCCTGTGTATAATATAATTACAGGGGGACATAAGCCAGGGAAGTTTCTTGTTGTTGTAAACAACGCCCTTCTCTGCTGTGTCAGCACTTTGCTGCTGCATCCTAGGTGACTTAAAAGTTTTAAAATCTGTGTCTATAAATGACCTTACTTCAGATTTATGCTCTGGTATTTTAGAAAGGAAATGCCATACATAATCAGGTATTTTTTCTTCAGTTACATTCTTTAGAGGCCATTCCACATAACTTTGGACAGTTGACATAAAGCAGGTAATTTAAAAATTGCGGCAGTTGTTGTGAATTTGCCAGCACAAGCTCCTCTGTAATAAATGGTTTCTTGACGAACAAAACTTGTTGAAGCTCTCAGCAGCCATCATAATCACGCCTTACCCTGGTAATACTTGCCCAGATCAGAGTAATTCAGCCCTAGACATTCATGAGCAAAACTGACAAGTTGCAAAAATCTAAGTAGAGCTGACTCAACGTCTTCAACTATAAGAATCACTTTGGAATCTTCTCCAGGGGTGGGATGGAGCAGTCAGTTCTGTGGTGTGCGTTGACGCATTTCAAGCTCAATCTTGTAGGGACCATAAAGACTCCTTCTGCCATCGTCCAATGGTAGCCTGTCTTGACCTTCACCATCCAGAACATTTAGGGTGAAGTCTATATGGAGTTTTTATAGACGTGTATATCCACAAAGTGGCCTATTCCACAGAAGGGCTCTAATGACTGCTTCTGCACTGGTCTGTCACCACAGCCAGTCTTTCGCCTTTACAAAGCAAAGGGGATCTTGTTTAGGAAAGCATGACGTTGTTTATAGACGCAATGAGATGGTGACCGGAAGTCTACAGACAGCCCTGCTCAATGTGTTTGTGGAGCAGAGCTTCCATGCTTCAGGTTCAAGGAATCTAAGGGGCTACATGGTTGCTTGTATGTAGGTAGTGCAGGATACATTTCAGGGAACGCAAGACTCACAAACTTACGGGTAAAGGACTGCAGAAAAGTTATCTAGTTTTCAAATCCAGCTGTACAATGGCGGATAGAAGCAGCTTCATAACCTCATTGAGCTAAATTACAAAAGTTGTTTTCCAAGAAATGTATCATGTGTTGTGCTGAGTACTGCTTTATCTATGCCAATTCCAATCATGAAGACTCGTGAGCATGCTGGGAGGTGGAAACACGTGTGCAACCTGGACTGGGTTTCGCCAATAAGATTTGGAATTCTCAGCATTATTTCTGCATGATCAGTTTTTTTCCCCCCCTTTAATTCCTG
The DNA here is from genome assembly GCA_025773905.1 of Chitala chitala. Lineage (NCBI taxonomy): Eukaryota > Metazoa > Chordata > Actinopteri > Osteoglossiformes > Notopteridae > Chitala > Chitala chitala. The sequence goes on from JABJVR010000036.1 coordinate 1,172,643, forward strand.
ATTATGGTGGATGTTTTGAGTGTACAGAACATGGCATGGATGTCTTTTACTAAGTCTCAACAGGCTGAGATAGATCTAGAGGTACAGGGGATACCCTGTTAGGGGAACGGTTCAGATACTTACAATGAAGTATTTCCCATCTCCAGACACGTGTCTGTCTGCCACAGCCATCTGTTTGGATCAGGGTCTCAAAGGTGGGACTGCAGAAGTGTAGTTAGTCTGTAGGATTAAGACTAATCTAGACGAGTGTATGTGTTGGCGCAGTTTACAGACATGATTTTCTTTCCCTTTTCAGATGCAACAGAAAACATTTTTGTGTGGTCTATGGGTTATACCAATGCGAATGTATTAACAGTTTTGGGCCTTAAGTCATCCTCAAGACCAGTGGCTAAATAGGGAACCTCTGTTCATTTTAATAAACTGTAAAAGCCCTGGGGCTGCCTAGGTATAGCACTTCTCCTTGTGCTGCTCAGAGGTAGGGGGGATACCTTGCAGGGGGCAAGGCAGGCCCTGCACACCCCCCACTGTTTACGAGAGGTTCACATTAACGCATCCTGCGCATTCCTGAGACGGTACAGCCAGTCCAGCTCGTATTAAACAGGTCTATTTTGCAGACATGTCGGGCGTACACTCAGCACACCATTGTGGCTCTTAGAAATAATCTGCCCCCCACAGCTATATTCAGAGCACGTGTTCCACCCAAAACCAGCTTATGCTGCACAGTGTTTCACCAGTTTGTTTTTGGTCGAGCACTTTACTTGAGGAATACCATGAAAAGCATGCCCTGAATTCCGGCCTGAAATACGCCAGTATTTCTAGTTGTTTTTCAGATGAGGTTTTTCTTGTTGTCCGATATTTGACGACACCAGTGCCTGACGAGGAAGCTGAATTTTTCTGATGTGTGCAGCAAATGAATGTGGCGTAAAAATATTAGCGCTTCTGCAATGGCAGCTCTCATCCAAAAGCTACATTTGAGCAGAGGGCGATCGGTCTGTAGGCTGAACGTGTGGCTACCCATGTCCTTGTGAACATATCTTTGGTAACTTTTCCAACTGTGATCTGCGTCAGAGCCCAAGCAAATAAGCACATGAAAAATAAATAAGCCGAAGCCATCCTGCCGCCAAATCCTCTGTGCACACGTTCTGAACTGTAATCTCGTCAGTTTTGCTTCCTTTGCTTCTCATTCACCATTTTGCTTCCTTAAATCCTATTGTGATAGTAATGATGGTCCTGGAAAGTTTAAAATTCCTGTCAGGGTCCACTGGTGCTGCTTGATCCAATAAACAGAGTCGTATCCCAGAATTCCACAGTTGGGGGCGGAGCTCCATCTGCACGGTGGTTTTGTTATCACCCACTCGTCTTGTACTCAAGTGGAACTGGCTGCCGTGGCAGGTCTGCCCGTGGGTCACGGATGCTTGAAGAGCTGTAGGGTACGTGACATGGGTGCTACGCAGTGGCCACCTTCCAAAAACTGTCCAGTTCATTCTTCTGAAGGCCGGTATGTGCTTCTTTAGTATGTAGGAACACAGGAAACTGGGCAGCTGCAGCACCAGCTTCTTTCTACAGCAGCCTGTGTCTTCTATAGGGCACAATGGCTCTTTGTCTTCTATATGCAATTTGGGACTGTGCAACCAGCAACGTCAATGTCCATCTTATTTACAGAATGCATTTAAACACAACGTCGTTGATCAAAGTAAATAAATATAACAAAGACAAATTACAGATTTGGCAGACTAACAAGAAGCCCAGTTAACCCGTAAAATAATTAAAACGCTAAGAATGGTAAAACTGTAAAACAGTCAGCAATAAAACATTACAACAAAAACAAGTAAACAGCAGGAAGGAAGAAAATATGAAGAAAAGGGCAAACGCTGGGGAGGGAGGGCAGGCTGGCACCTCAAAAAAGGGGCAACTCATTCCAGAAGACCATGCCCAAGACAGGATACTGTACAATGTATGTTCAGTCACTTTACGAGGCCTGTGAAGTCACGGGGTTGTCCACCATACACTAGTTATGGCATCCAGCCTTAAAATGGTTTTTTCATTCTGATTGGGCAAATACTCCTCAGTAAACTTAATCTAGTTTAGGCAAAACCATCAGCTAACTCCAACCAAGCACAACCAAGTGGAATGCCTTCTTATGTTCCAGCCAAGACAGCCGCTTTGCACCTCTGTGCTGCTTGTCCATCCATCCACAGGTTTGGTTTGTGTTTTTTACTCCAGTACTGCTTCCAGACGTGTTTGCCTCAGACTAGACGGCCACCCCCAGCAGAACGCTGAATATCTGGCGGGGAGCCGTACATGGAGAGCAGGTCTTGGCTCCACAATGGGGACATTGAGACCTCGGCCGAGGCTGGCCCAGGACCGCAAAGCCACACAAGGGTTCTTGCAAGCGCTGCCTTCCTCCTAGCCATTTTGAAAGATTTACCATTTGTTTACCAAACGTGCAACGTAAAAGCATAACGACTGTGTCATGCACTGTATTCGTTAACACCAGAACCTCAGGACAGGCCTTGTTCCTGCAGATTCTCTCTGGGTATCTGACTGCCCTGTGGGATGTTTGAGTGCCTAAATCGAGGTCAAGCCCAGGGCTAAGCGACTGCTCTTCTGTGCTTGAGGGTTTCCTGGCTGTCAAACTCATGCTATAGGGCACAGCTGCTGAACTGACTGAACCTTCTGTTTTTTAGGAAGGTGTGGGACACAAAGATGGCTGACCCCTCTGACAAGTGAGGCTAAGTTTTTTACTTTAATACTTGTCTGCATTTTATCCGATCAGGATTCTGTTTACATGCTTAGTAAGGAAAAATTAGGTTGACTGTTGCATTTGGTTGACCAGGACCTTTAGTTGCTGTGCTCCATAACTGTCCTTCTGCAGGTTGAGGTCCTTGGCAAGCAAGAAGGGCTTCTGGGTAGAGAAGGTGCTATGCCAAGGCACAGAGCTCAGCCTGGCACAGTGCCCTGCGCAGCTCTCCATCCCGCACAGTGAGACGCCATGTGACCGGGGCATGTACGCCATAGCCCGCTGCGTCCCAGGGCCCCAGTTTGCCCGTGGGGCACGGCCTTTTAACAGTGCACCGTCGATGACGGTGAGTGGCCAGTACGCCATATTCATTCAACGCCACCTGGCAAGTACTAACCAACGTGAGATTCGTGATGTCACGACCTACGAGTCCCACGACGTGTCTGTGACACCGCACGCCTCTTCCCAGGGATTGGTGCGTCTGAAGGCCGGGCCCCGCCTCGGAGAGGGCCGCGTGGAGGTGCTGCGAGAGGGAAAGTGGGGCACGGTGTGCGACCACCTGTGGGACCTGACAGCCGCCAGTGTCGTGTGCCGCGAGCTTGGGTTCGGAACGGCGCGGGAGGCTCTTGGCAGTGCACAACTGGGCCAAGGTGAGGGGTCGTCGGTGATGGGGGCCAGTGGATACCACTTCTATTCACCTCAGAGGTGTCACCATAGAGGAGACTCAGGAGTGAGGGCAAGAAGGGACCAACACCCAGAGATCTAATGAAAAGGTATTCTGAGAAGGGATTCACAGTGGTTTAACCCAAAAATATTCAGTACAAGAGACTCTTTAGAGTCAGGGTAGGAAAAACTGGGGTTTACCCCTGGAAACTCATCATAGGGGTGTCTGGAAATCAGGAGAGAGGGAACTGTGGTTTATCTCTGAAAACTCATCAAAGTGCCCTCTAGTAACTGGACTGGGGGGGTGGAGTGGTTTTTTTTTTATGCAATTGTAACCTCAGTTTCAAAATGCAGTGTATTTGTTTAACTAACTTGGCTTGTGTTCATTTCTTTGGTTCACTAAGTACTGGGTGTGAATTTCAGGCCTATAAAATAAACACCAAAGCAGAAGCCTCCGGGTATGAAATCTTTAAGCAGCGGCAAAGCTAGAGATGATCATTAATCACAGACACCGGTGATTTAGTTGCATTTGGATTTTCATGGAAAGCAAACAAATCTTTTCGTGAGCTACTGTATGTTATCAAAACTGGCCTACCAACACTCTGCGTGGTACAAAACAGCTGACAGTGCATCTTTTTAAAGAACTGCTAAAGGAAATACACAAAGGCAATGAGTCAGAAAAACCTTTAGGAATGTAATGTTACTGCACATGGGCAAAAAAAGCTTGTTTTGATTGGCTGTCCGTTCTCTGGCAAAGCCTCACACTCCAATAAGTACTCTGTAAAGATAACATGCTAGTCATGCTATGCACCAATATACCGCAAAAACTGTTAAAACAAAGACACATGATAGTTTCCAAACCGGATGTCAAAGAAACTGTGGGATTATAAAGGCACGTGAAGAAATTGTCCAATCCAGGCTCCCACAATTTCGACCCCAACTGCACACAATCCAGCGCGTCACTAATCATCCAACCAAACAGACAGCCGTCTACATAATCTTGCCAATTTAAATACACAAGTGAATCTCCGCTCCCACCTCTCACCGACGGGGTCTCCCTCATCTATCCACAGGGTCGGGGCTCATACACATGAACTCTGTGCGCTGCACGGGCACTGAGAAGTCCCTCACAGAGTGCCAGCACCAGCAGCCTGCCGTCGGCACCTGTAAGCACTCGCAAGATGTCGCGGTCCGCTGCAACGTGCCCAAGACCAACCTAGAGAACACGGTGCGGCCAAGCTCCTGCTTGCAACTGAAATCAGACCTCATGGGTGTTTAGAGTTAAAACACTAACAGATTTCTCTGGATTTCCACACCTTCTCTCCTGCCCATCTCCTGGCTTTTCCTGCATGCCTCTGATCCCACTTCATTCCTGCTCTTCACCTTCCTCTTCCTGCTTGATTCTCACCTACCATCTGCCCAGGTTCGCTTGGTGGGTGGCAGGGAGCCCGGTGAGGGCCGTGTGGAGGTGCTGCTGGACGTGGGTGGGACCCGGCGCTGGGGGGCGGTGTGCAGCGAGAACTGGGGCCTCAATGAGGCCATGGTGGTTTGCCGCCAGCTGGGCTTGGGGTTTGCCTCCCAGGCTCACCAGGTAAGCCCCTCGGGCACAGTGACAGGCATGGCACACCCCGGGATCGGTGAGGCTCCAGGTATCAGGAAGCAGGTCCTGTGCTATGTTCCACCATTTCAGCTCTTCAGTTCTGCCGCTCGTACATTAAGTTACCTTGATGTGTAAATACATTTACTTTAATTATACTATATACCACGTATGGCTGCAAGTCATTTTATGCAAAGCAGTTTGAAAAAGCAAACAAAACATTTATATGTTGGAGTTGTAGTACCGTTAAATGTAAAAGTAAACTACTGTGTACTCATTCGTCATGCTTTTTTCAATGTATAGCTATTTTTCATTAATTTATTTTTACATTACAATACAGACTGGTAGGCAAGGAATGTGTTTAAATAAAGTGGGAGAAAGTTGAGATTATTTAAGGATAAGACAACCAAACTAATAAAACCGAGAGTGGAACTGGATTATCGGGACCACTGCGTATAAAGTAGGAGTTCTGATGAAAATGGGACCATTTATGTAGAACACCTGAAATAGCAGAAAAAACAATAAACAAAACAGGAGCTCAAACGTGTCACCTCTAAAGTAAGACTTGAGTCATAAAGAACTCCTTCTTCATACACCCATAAGTCACATACATTTCAGCAATAGTTTAAGGACTAATATTATTGCATATTAAGGACAAACGTTCCGTAGAATAGCATGGTATTTTTGTCCTTATCCAGTGCGTCTCTGTGCACATTTTCTTAAGCATGCTTAGCGTTCATTTTCTGAAAGCCTGTTTTCCGTGCTGAGATATTTCCCATGCAGGGGTAATTGCAGGCTTTGCAGAAACACTTGACCACTGTAGAAGAAAGAGTCGGAAGAAAAACAATCTCAAAATAGCCCTTTGTTGCGTGGATTGGATGAAAAAAAAACTGTTTAATGCTCCGTTTCAGTTGTTCGTGGGGAGAGAAGAAAGAAAAAGGGTGCTCACATGTGCTAAAGATCTCTAATGACTCTATTAGTGCTGCTAGTTGCTAATGTTTGGTAGAATTAGCTGTGGTCGCACACCCCACTAGCCATGTCCTCTGGATGGTTTTGTGTGTGAGCCCTGTAGCCCGATGCTAAATGTGTAGAGCCGAGTTGCCTTGTGCCGGGTGGCAAGATGACAACTCAGCATTAAGCAGACGTGCTGGAGATGGTATGCTAGTGACATGCTAACTGCGGCCCCTGCATGCTGTGCAGGAGACCTGGTTCTGGCAAGGGGACCCCAGTGCCAGCGACGTAATTCTCAGCGGCACACACTGCACGGGGAAAGAGTTGTCCATTCAGAAGTGTCGCAGGAATGACTACGTGTACTGCCCCCGAGGGGGCGGAACTAGGGCCGCCGGCGTCACATGTGTAGAAAGTGAGTGACCCTGCCTCCGATGAGTAACAATACAAATAAGCACACTCATGCTCACTTCACAAGTGCCCTCCATGTATCCAAAACACTAGTGTGTTCTATAAGTGTATACTGGTTGCTCATCCACTTTCTTACTAAGTGTACACTGGTTGCTCATCCACTTCCTTACTAAGTGTATACTGGTTGCTCATCCACTTCCTTACTAAGTGTACACTGGTTGCTCATCCACTTCCTTACTAAGTGTACACTGGTTGCTCATCCACTTCCTTACTAAGTGTATACTGGTTGCTCATCCACTTCCTAACTAAGTGTACACTGGTTGCTCATCCACTTCCTAACTAAGTGTACACTGCTTGCTCATCCACTTCCTTACTAAGTGTACACTGGTTGCTCATCCACTTCCTAACTAAGTGTACACTGGTTGCTCATCCACTTCCTTACTAAGTGTACACTGGTTGCTCATCCACTTCCTTACTAAGTGTACACTGGTTGCTCATCACCGTTAGCATCGAGCAATCAGTCATGCCAAGTGTTAGCGAGTGCAGCTAATCACGGTCTCAGATGAGTAATTAATAATTAAAAACTAGCAACATTCCAAAAGGCTGCACTCAGAACTGATAAGCTACGCCGTTATTGTTAGTACTAAAATCAACTGTAGTCACCACCGATCACTCGTAATTACGGCTTGTAACTGTAATGAACGCAATGGTGACAGTTTGAAGTAACGACGATCCTGATGCAAATTCCAGCGGCTCCTGACTTGGTTGTCGACGCCCAGCTTGTCCAAGAAACGGCCTACCTGGAAGACCGCCCACTTCACCTGCTCACCTGCGCCCAGGAGGAAAACTGCCTGTCGTCGTCTGCCAGCCGCATGCACTGGCCTTACGGGCATCGCCGCCTGCTGCGCTTCTCCTCGCGCATCCGGAACCTGGGCCGTGCTGATTTCCGCCCACGTGCATCCCGCGAGTCTTGGGTCTGGCACCAGTGCCACAGGTGGGCTTGGCAGCAAACAACTCCCAGTCACTGTGGTGATGGGAAGACAAAGGGTCATGGTCAAATTCATCAAGCATTGAAGTCGAGCATCCTTCACATTCTCACACACCCAGTGGACCTCCACCGTTTCCAGGTTTTTGTGGCTCCCTCTCTATGCAACCAGAGGAATCTCCTGGTTTTCCTCTTGACCACCAAAGAGATGCCAGGACTTTGTGGGCTAGCTCTGGTACTGCTCCTATTAGGAAATCCTAGTATGGCACAAGTATTTTTTTGACACAAGATTGTAATAATCTGCTGTCTCCACAAACATTTTAGGATGTTCAAATGATAATATTTATCATTGGACAATTTGCTAACCAATTTTCCACTACTTTGCCCAGATGGTCTTGCAGGTTCAGACAGGTTTACTCTTCTTGTGTAGATGCATCATCCTGCATGCAACACAAGCGTGTTATATAAGAATGCATGGTTTCATTTCAGATGTTTCAATCATTTTTCTGTCAGCAGCCACCTGCATAGAATACATGTAAAATAATCAGCCTCCAATAGCTTAATGCTTTTTTTAGTTTTAAAAATGATCAGTTGTGTTAAGCGCTGAAGAATACTGATCTCGCCTTTGTGTTTGCAGACATTACCACAGCATTGAGGTCTTCACACACTATGACCTCTTGACGCTCAACGGCAGCCGAATTGCAGAAGGCCACAAGGCTAGCTTCTGCTTAGAAGACACAACCTGCCCCGATGGTATGCCGCAGCTCCTCCATTCTCCGCTTTACTCCAACACTTAAAAAGTACACATATTACATGCGCATTACATCGTATAACCAGGTGCGTGCACATGCCAGAAACTCGGGGAAAAAAACATGTATTTGGAGGAGAAAGGGATGAAGTCTGTCACATATTTATAAGGGAATTTGTTTGACCAAGACCAAAAGTCTCTGCTCCTTCATACAGGTCTGCACAAGCGGTATGCCTGCTACAACATGGGTGAACAAGGCATCTCTATGGGCTGCTGGGACACATATCGCCATGACATTGACTGCCAGTGGATCGACATCACAGACGTCAGGCCGGGGAACTACATTTTACAGGTCAGATATCACGTGGGCTAGTCTCTGGCATTGACTTGGGTGAACCCTGCACTGCTGTTTCATTTTAACATGCCTACAAAGTAACTACACCTTACTGGGTGACATATACTGATTCCACTCATGCTCCAGACGTCTTTTGTTAAGAGATTACAGAATGCTGTATTTCAACCTCATCTGGCATAATTTGCTGCAATGGAATTCCCCGGTTTTGTTGTTAAGAGGACAAAAGACCTTGGGGACAGAAAAATATTGTTTTGGGAGACGGGACACACAGAGGCTCAAGGATGTGCAACCAAGATGCAGACTATAATTAAAAAAAAAAAAAAAAAAAAAAAAACCAGTTCATTCACTCACAAATGAAAGTGTAGGAATCTGTGAGCACGCTTTAAACAGATAATATTCAACCTGCGTTTTCAGTGACAGAGCAATTAAACCTTTGAGAATGACCGCCAAACAAATTTTTATATATTTTCATACATTCTCTATTTTATGTTCACATATAACACTTGTATTTTCAGTGAAAAATATATTTCTCCGATACATTACTTTGAGCACTAAGAGGAAGCCCGTTATATCACACTTTATGCCACACGAGTTAGTACCCAACGCCCTTCTTTATCACTTGCATTTTTCGCAGCGTGTTCAGCTCGTTGCCATCTGACTTTGCGCTTTTTTCTTCCATAGTAGAACTTGTGCGTTAGTTAGCTTCCATTTTGTTGTCCATCCGCAGCACATTCTCCCTCAATCCCACAGCACGTGCGCTTGTTTTTCATTTATTTGCTTTAAATCCATTCGTATTGTGCCCGTCCTACATAAAACTGAGTAGGTTGTAATAGAATTCCAAGTTTTTTTGACTGCTCTGAAAAGACACCCGGCTGCGTCGTTTCGGTCGGCGATTTTGGCGGTTTTTTCATCTTGCCGAACAAAAGCTTAGAGTAAATGGCAGGCGGGGGAAACTGGACGCGTTTCGCCACGAAAAGGAGAGAACAGTGAAGCAGTGTGCTAACGTTAGCCCAGTACCCCTGCTGGACCTTAGACTGGCGGACTCCTGCACGTCTAACTTTAGGCATTTTTAGATGACAGTGTGGGCCGCCAGCGCACGGCGTGCTTGTGGCGAGGCGGGACCGTGCGTTACGGCTCCACACCGACCCCAGTAAAACCCGACAAAACATGCCCCGAAACCATAGTTACGTGCAAAACGTCTAGGAGGTAAAAACTTTTTAATTTAAAAGGGAGTTGTCTGCCTTTACCGTGGGCAGCGGCGCCGTAGCCATGACGACGCGCACGAGAGATACAGGCTCTCTTAAACCTAATTATGAAAACCTGCCGTAAACGTTCCTGACTGAACCGTGCCTCCTAAGTAGTCCCGGGCTATTGTTAGCTACTTTTCGCGGTTAAGGAACTTCTTATACAACAGCCATTAAGTCTGCCATACAGTGAGGTTCGCGGAATTACAGGGCGTGACTTGAACCTTAAAGATACCAATTTGAGGAATATGCAGTAAGGCGCGTGACTCAGTAGGCTGCAGCGCTGGAACCGGTTACGCAACGGCACAGTATCTGGAGCGGAATCATACTTAACACTCCTGGGGGACACCCCCATAAATTAAAGGGGCCTTTGTAGTCTGTTGCAGTATTATTTTTCATGCTTCAGTAGGTTTTTTAACTTTACATTTAAAGGCCAAATAAATTATGTGTAAAAATAACTCCCCCCCCCACCGCAATAAAGTCTTAAATGCACCCTTCTAAAATTACTTCTGCTTTCACAGTTTTGTCACTGCTCCTCACGGAGACCTTCATTTTGAATAGAACTTTGTCACGGAGTACATATGCATGTTACAACAAAATGTGTTTTCTGCATTTGAGCCATCCCCCTGGGGGGGCAGTGGGAAGCCATATGTGGCACCTGGGGAGCTAGCGTTTGTCTTGTGCATGAATACACCAGGCAGCTGGGCTGTGATTCAAGCCGGGATACTTACGCATTCCATCCTAATGTTTTACCCAGTGAGCCATCAGGCTGTACATTCCATGTACTGTTATTTTTACTATTATGGAATGGACCCGAATTATAGTAACTGTTTAACAGAGCAGTTTGGGGGATTCAGAGTTACTCTTTTAAAGATAATTTGAAAAGAACGTGTAGACAAAGTTTCGGCTTTGGGAACACTCAGCATAACGTTAGAATTTACAGACCCTCTTCAACGACTTATCCTGCAGGTGGAAGTCAACCCCTCGCTGGATATGGCAGAGTCTGACTTCCTAAACAACGTGATGCGCTGTCAATGTAGGTACGACGGACACAGAGTGTACCTGTACAGTTGTCACACAGGTAAGTGACTCGCCTGCCTAAAAATGCAAGCATCCACACACACACACACATACGACATCAGGAAAAAAAAAAACGACACGAAAGTTCTGCTTGTTTACTTCTAAGACTAAAGTGAGAAAGTGAGGAATCTGCACGTCACATATTATGGGACGTGCCCTCCATTTCTAAAACTTCTGCTGTGGTTCGTTGCTCAGAACTGTTTGTCCTCTGGCTCTTCCACTTTGCTGGTCACCACATTCCAGAAGAACGTTCAGAGTCTCGTTTGCAACTGGCAGTACGAGCTTCTAGAACGAGTCTCAGTTCTAAGACAGCTGTCATATTCACAGGCCCCATGCACAACTGTGACCACACTTCTCTGTCCCTCCCTTACAGGAGATGCCTACAGCCATGAGATTGAGAACCTATTCGAACATGGACGCGAGATCTCCAACAACTTCATCTAACCCAGCAGGGCATGGGGAGTTTGGGGCAAGCAAGAGAGGGGAGGAAAGGGTAGGGTCAGAATAAGCTGGGTGGGGATTCACAGTCACAAGCACAGGTTATGTGAAAAGAAAAAAAAAGCTGCCACCTGTCTATTTAAGTGAGCTTTCTTACTTTGAGCCACTCACGCTTAGGGGACGACTGAGTTTCCAGGTGTTTTTTTTTTTTTGCTAAAAACATTCCAGGAAAACATATTGAAAAGGGCAGGTGTTGTGTGTTTCTCTTAATTTAAAATACCTTATCTGTTCATGTTTGGGTCCAAGTGAACTAGTGTCTACTCTTTTTTTTCCTCTTACTTCTTTATAACTATTAATCACTGACATTTTCAAAATATTCAAACTATTATAAGTCACCTGAAGAAAAATATTTGTTGTAGGAAACTAGTAATTTGATGTGCCTAGTTTGGACACACGTTTTCAGGATTAAAAGGTGAAACTAGGTGAAATACTGACATACATTAAGCACAAATATTCTAACAGATAAAAAAAAAACTGGCCAAAGACAACCACAATTCAACTCATAAACTACACAAATACAGATGAAATATTCTCTGCTCAGGCAATGTTGTAGGATATTGGTCTTTGTGTTGCAAACAATATTTGGTTTTAATGACAGTCATATGGTTTTTACATTGTATGAAGGTGCTCTTTTTTGGAATTTATTTTCAGTATTCTCTGTCCTGTGTTTTTGAGTATGAGTGTAGGTAATTTTTGTTAAGTTAGGTACGAGTTTTAAATAAATGTTGTAAGGTACTGCACATGCAACGTCATGTATGTTTAAATGTTTGTTTAAAAAAAAAAAAAAAAAAAAAACTGGGATTTTTGTCTCCGTTGTTTTAAAGGTGCTGTCATAGCAGGTCAGATGATTTTCATTAAATGATGCACTTTATGCGACACTTCACCATTTAAACAGTTCTGTTTGTAAGAATTGTCCCCTACATGGTAACAGACGATGGCAGACATAATAAAGTTTTCCAACGTGGCCACTGGATTATTTAAGGATCTTTTAAATACAATCTTTCATTTTCTCCCCAGAGCTGCTGAAAATACAATTTATGTCATCTCAGACATCAATGTTTTATTTTAGTTACGAGAAGAGATATCATTTACATATCAGGGTTGTTGCTGAGTCCTTACATTGTAACCTAAAAAATTTTAAAGTGGAACATTACAACAAAGAACATTTAGCTTTTACCCAAAACACCTACTGGGGGAAAACTGTTGTAGAAGTTAATCTTAAAATAAGCGTTAGGATAATAAATAATGAATGTGTTACTGTTTTTAATTCTAGTGCAAACAGTCTAGCAGTGCAAGGGCCTATATTTTGTCGTTTAGTGGAAAACAAATATAAAAACACTTGAACCAAGTTTGCATGGGCAATGCATCAGGACACGGTGGTCTGTGTGAAAGCACCGAACCAAGGCACACAAATCGTCCAACTGGCACACCAGTGCTCGGCCTGCAGGGGTGGAAAAGAAGAAAGAAAGAAAAAAAAAACTTTTATAGCGCTTGTGTGTGTCACTGAGGAGATACCACAGTCTGGAAACCTCGCTTTCATGGGAGAACTTCACCTTTAAAAAAAGACAGCAGTATCATTTAATGACTTTTTAAATGCTTGCCATATTACACTTTGCTTATTTTCTGATGACCTATAAATGTACCCCAGTCTCCACGGAAACAACTATCTTATTGGTCTCATTAATTTTACATCAAGCAATCGTTTGTTCTTATGATAATGACTGCAATTTTTACAGCAGTAATATTAAATATGCACTGTGTCCCTCTTATGGGGTGTAAAATAACATTTTAGCCTAGACATTTATATTGCCACAATTAAGCCCTCTTCCTCATATGTGTCTTAAGTGGTATTTGGACAACAATGTAATACTGGCTACAGAGGAGCGAAACACAAACTCTCCTATATAAGTGACTTGTCTTAACTGCTGACCAGCACCTAGAAGCTGACATCACGATGCTTTTTATAAAACTCTGCATTGCATTGCATTGTCACACTTGAAACCCTTTATAAGCCAATCACAGCCTGAACATAAAATAGGTAAAAACTACCAATACATGTATGACGTGAAACTATCACTTACGGTGACATCGCAAACACAAGAAAGAATATACAGTATAGGGATATACTACTTCTAACCCTATTATTATAATCATTACTGTTCTTCTTAAAAGTTACTACTGGAACAGGTGTTTATGAGATTAATTAAAAGACACTAAAGTCTGAACCTGAAGCAATGCCAACAGATTGCAGGAGAATTTTAAACACTTCATTTTCACACCAATATACTGGTTATCCTTTAGGCGTGGAAGAATTTTTAAATGCGGAAGGAAAGTTTTTAAAATCAGTTTTGGGTGCCACTGCGCGGCAGTGCGCGAGCCGTCTCGCTCAGCACTTTGGGTGCCACTGCGCTGCAGTGCGCAGTGCGCGAGCCGTCTCGCTCA
>JABJVR010000036.1:1190915-1224792 GCA_025773905.1 Chitala chitala
TATGTGCTCTGGGATGGGCTCCAGGCTTCCCCGCGACCCTCACCAGGAATAAGCGGTTAAGATAATGGATGGATGATGATTACAGTACATTGCATTACAGTTTAGTGGTCCAACAGAATATGTTTAACAGGCGGTTTTATCCAAACCAGTATGGGTGGTTTAAAGTAGACAGTGAGAAATGAGGCTATGAAGCAGTACAGATAGGTGGGATTAGCACATCCTGTGAATAACCAGTGGCTTTAAACTGCTTCCATTTGGTGGGTGTATTGGTTTCCTTTAATGTGTGCCATTTGGTCAGGTCAGTTTGTGACTGGGTTTGGATGCAGTCTTCCTCTAGGTCCCAGATAAACTCATTTATACAGCTCGTCTTGCTTCGTGTGTGTGATCAGAGCTCTGTCTGACACTTGAACCCATGTCTTTTGATCACGTGACTGCCCCCTTACACTCCCTTCCTGCTACGCTTGCATCTGGGATGGATGTGGGTGTTTTATCAGCATTAGGATGTACACCGTTCCTGTGAGATTCCCTTTTTCCACAGCTGTGCCTCAGACACGCTGCCCTCAGACCCACTACTCCGCAAATGTTCCCTAATCAATCCCACATGCAATGTGTTTTTTTCTCTTACAGACTTTGCCATGTGACTGAGCTGCAGCCCAACATTATTTGAATGGGATTTTATCTTCCCGCCCCTCATGATGGATCACAGATTATAACCCACAGGACCGAACACCACTGATTGATGGAACCGCTCTTATGCAAAAAGACAAGTAGACAAACCTTCTGAGCCCATCTACAGCTGCAGGGGTCAAATCCATGACCTTCTTCACTTCCTCCTGTGGTGAACAATAGACTTAATCCCCCTCGTCTCTGCACCTCATAACATAGAGCAAGTTGTTTGCATTTGCTCCCTTTAAATGATGTCATGGTCTTTATTGTTTCACCTGGACGTGATTATTTCCCATGCTAAACAGCCACAATGTCATAAATGAATTCCTTTGTTTTAAAAACTTCCCCTGTTTGGTTGCCAGTGCATTGCATGTCATATTATGTTGCCTAAACGTCCCCTGTTTCCAGATTAGCAGCATGAAGGCAGAATGTTTGGTCAGCCAATTAAACTTTCTGGCTAATGTTAGCCACTTGTTGGGTGCACTTATCCAAAGAGACTGACAGTGCTTGCTAGCCTTCTGTTTTAGCCAGTCGGAGACAGCTGGTATGGCTTCTGACACACCTTGGTTAATGGGAGCCTCTTTGAACCCCAGGGCTGATTGGGTTAACCCTTCGCTGCCTTTAATTCAGGCCATGTTTGATTCAATGAATAGCACATTTCAGATCATTAAGACTGGTCTGCTCGATCTGACTTCATTCTGAGATGTGACAGAATCTCAACATATGAAGTTAAAGGTATGTTGCATACATGTACTCCATGCGTGCATGCCAGTTGGAGGTACTGAACCCATGTGTGACATAACAAAATCTGTGCAACAAAGGACATCGTGCTTCATTTGTCCCTTGAATGTTGTGACAAACTAAAGTCAGTGTATTTAAAAAGGTACCTAAATCTTAAATGCTAATGTATTTTAAAATGTACGTATAGGTTATATTTGCAAGATGTAAATAGAGTAAGTGTCTGTCTGCTGATGTCGCTTCTCAGAAAAAGAAAACGGGTGAAAAGTTTATGTCTGAGTCATCAGATCAGGTAGCGCTTGTGATTTTTTAACGCTTGGTTTGTATTCAGTCTCTTGTAAGAGCTGTCTGAACTTCCTGAGAGAAGATGCAGAGAAAATAAACTCCTACTTGATATACTGCTATCTGATATTAATGACCATACATCAAATGTGGCAGGCCAACTCTCTTTAAGTGGCCCTGGAATCAACCAGACTATTTCAGTACCTGGACATGTTGTACCACACATAACGTCGGTCTCAGCTGTTTCTGTTTTCAAATTTGTGGCAATCAGAAGTAATTTTTGACTTTTGTCATTTTGAACTATTCAAGGGTTCTATAACAATATTTTTTAATGTTGTATCACAAATTTATTGTGCAAAATTTAAATTTTTTAAGATTTATTTTGTAAATGAAATATTTAGCGATATTCTAGCAAAAAATATACCTTTTCACACAAATCCTTTTTAAATTTAAATATTCAAAAAGGTTTGCTTTTTGCTTATTTTATAACACACACACACACACACACAAACAGGATTATGTATTAATAGGACATTTAATTTATGAAAATATTTGCATACTTGCTGTCGTATTTCCCAGAATTTTTGCTTTATTTGGACTGAAATTAATTTTGAACTGAATATGACTCTTATCCAGCATTATGCTTACATTTCAACAGCGGTTAATCCTGACAAATTAAGTTTGACTCTGAAAACTGTCATTTTCAATCTCACGTCTACCCAGCCTCTCGTAGGTACGGAAGCTCGTTGTATTTGCAGTTTTACTTTTATTTACTGTATAAACAGTGTTAAATAGCGTTAAAATAAAACAGAATAGTCGCAGTCAGAGCTCCTGCATTCTTTCAGCTGTGAGCTTGACACCAGCCTGTACGTAAATCAGCGCTCAGTGTTTGGACGTAGCTGCCAGCGAGTGACAGTTATTAATTTCAGTTTTAATTGTGTTTAATCAAACTGCACTTAATAAAAGTGACTGCGTTTCCAACCAATTCGCGTAGCGGGCATGCGTTGTGTTAACGTTTCGCTGCAGATGTTCTTTTGACTGGGAGCGGAGAGGGAGAAAAGGCGCGTGACTGCCAAGGAAACGTTCTCGCGCTTGGATCGACTTTCCCTGTGAGTAAAAAGGGCAATTAGCAGCACCGAGACCTCGTCCAATTTCACTGTCAGCTGGGGCTTCTCAGCCCTATCTGCCGATGGCCTGGCTTGTTGTAATCTTTCGTGTTCCGGGTAAATGTATAAAATTAATCACGTCGGCGAGTCAGAAGTGAACTCTGAAATGGGCTCTGGGAAGCGAGGCTTGAGGGAGACGCCGAGCTGGGCGAGCGGGGGTGGCGTTCCCTTCGAACAGAGCCCTGAAAGTGGTCCCGGTCCCTGTCAAGTGGTCTCCGGCGCAGTGAAGGCGGTGACAGTCCCAGTGAAAGCAGCGGTCTGTCAAATGCTGAGCAGAACAAGAGACGCCCCTCAAAAGCCAATAAAGTCCAGAACTGCGATTTGGTATAACGTCCTTAAAGGATAACCATTCGAAACGTTATAATAAAGAAACCCATGTGACGGTTTTTTCCGTTAGTACGCGGCAATATCTTCATTCAAAAAGTGACCGTTAAAACGTCACGTGCGGGTGCCATGTTACCAACCGTTAAAAAGCACCAAGACGATATCCATAGGACGTTATGGTTTATGGCCTTTCAAAACCTCCCTTTGGGTCCCACAGTACTCATTTATCAACTGACAGATGACGTTATGTAACACGGCCTGGACAATCTTGACAGAATTCACCTTACACCCTAGACAAGCTCATGGTCTTATCCGTGGACGCAGTACACGTGAGTCACCGCTTCAGCTGAAGTGTAATTTTAACCTTGGAGGAGAGCTGTGTTTTTTGTGTAATTAAATGTCTGACATTTCCTTCAGGATTTTCCTTTCTTTTTCTTCATTATTAGAGTAAATTCAAACTATATATTTTCATTGCTGACACTGAAACACTTCCTGTTAGTCTAAGGTTTCCAGGGAAAACAAAATATTAAAGTGTTATTAAATATCAAGTGCACCCAGGACATCCTATGGCCTAAATACTGATTTAACAATAAAAACACAGCTTTCCGGTGCCTGGTGTATCAGGAACAGAGCAGACTACAACAGCAATTCTAGAGTAGTTACTACAGGTTTCATGGAACCAACAAATGCCCCCTTTTGACACATTGTGGGGGCCAAATCCTTGAGAGAAAAACCATCAAGCCTGCCCCCACCTAGGTTTCTGTCACTACTTATGTTGGAGTACAAATGGCTTACAGATCCCTTTTTGACGTGTCAGATAAGAACAAACACAGCATTTCGTTGGCGGTTTGAAACATGACCCAAAGCACACAACCACACACACTAGTGTGGGGGTTGGCATGGATGTTTTGCCAAGTAAAAGCTAGACAAGGGGCATGCATGGGCTTTCCTTTTAAAAGGATAATCTCTCCACCAAAACAGGTATTTTAGTAAATAACAAAACGAGTTGATGTGAATGAGTACTTAATTAGCCCTGGAAAATGGCAGCTAAAGCCCAGTTGAGTAACCGCCCTCCTTAGAAGTGAAACCACCTACACTCTGTATAAAGGCAAAGCTGTATTCTTACTATGGTTTAGCCACTTTAAATCCACAAGAACAATGTTGTGTGTAAAACGAATGGGAGAGATCACTGTTCTGTAAATGTAGCCCATACACACAGCACACAATAAAAGGTGTTTTTTTTCACAGGACATGATGTAGGACATGGGCAGAGATGCCATTCTTTGCTGTTGAATCCAGATGAATTCCACTGTCTGAATTTTTCCCAAGCAGTTCTGTGTGTTCTGTTGCATTTTTTCAAATGGCAGCGAATCTTGTCAGAGGACCCTTTCCCTTGGCATTACAACTTATCCAGATGTGGACTGACGTTCCTGATGATCTTCTCTGCCGAGGCTGTGGTTGGTGCTGGTGATGAGGGCGACTGGGATTCTAGGGCACCTTCCCATAACCTCTGGATGTGCTCCCAAAAGGGTCATGGAGCTCCACACAATCACAGACAACCATTCTCAAGGTTACATGCTTGTCAATAGTTACCATATATGTCAACCCAACATCTAAACTTGCAGCCACGGTTTTTTTTTTCTTTAGCATGTTACCTAGAAAATGAAATTACCTAGCATTACTTAGATATCATGTAATTTTTTGTTGGATAAATAATCCTATGTCCATCAGTGTAATTTATCTTCTGACGAATAGATTTAAATCTTGTGTGTTCTAGTCTTGTGTCCAGCTTCGTAAACAAAGCATCACCTGTAGACCTGGGTGCTGCTTAACTTGCAAGGAGAGGATGTTAGTTTGTGTCTTTCTGGTGTTCACTGACGAGCACAAAAATCTCTTTTAAAATTGTCTGACATCTGCATTTTAGGGAAAGAAGTACACATCTTAAGCACTTTTATGAAAAATATGAAGTCTAATGCTTTGAAATGTATATCATAGTGTTGGGTTGTACATTCAGTATTACAGCAGACTGTGCTTTCATAGAACAGAGCACAGAACACTTTACGGATATCTGAACAAGCCTGACAACAGGACTTTGAGGGCCAAATTCCTTTTAGATATCTTAAGATTTGTATACTGTACCCTAGTTGGTGTTAGACTGATAGTTAAAAGACAAGGCCTGCTGTTTCACTTTCCAACAGACCTTTTGGTTCTTCATTGTTTCGAGTGGTCAAGCTAGCCTCTTACTAGATGATATAATCACACAATTTGTTTCCCATCATAGGCATTCTCTGGACATAACAGTTTAAGGAGGCCCCTATGTTTTCCACACATTTTCTATCAGCAGCAACATTACATCTTAAGACCAACACCATCCCAATGTGGAAGTTGTCCCTTGCGTGCCCTAAAATGTTTGCAAATGTCTCCCACCCACAGCAAAGTGGACCTTTGGGGGGGGAAGGTCCATCATACCACCCAAGGTAGTGTGACCTCTTAGGACCTTTGACCTACATGCCATTCCATTTTACTTTTTGTGTATAGTGTCCCATGGTTTGTTCTGCTTATTGGTCAACCCACTGTGGACTCATTCTACCCACAAAGATTTATTTTTTCCCTTGTTTGTTCAGTGTTGTAGTTACTGTTTCCTCCAGAATATCCGATTCTCTATGTGCATGCTAACATTTCTTTGCAGTGGGGTGCAAATGTATTTTAACTGTAATGTATTTCTTGCCTCTCCTTGTCCATTAGAATTATTTTCCTGATCCTACATGGTACAACGACTTAATTGCATCAAAATAAAAATATATATATTTACATTTATTCTTTTAGCAGATGCTTCTATCCATATATATGCTATGGTGGATCATTAAAAGTTAGGATCAGCACAATCAAATTTAACTCAAAAGCTATCCAAATACTTTTCCATTCCATGTTTACTTATAGTTATTAAATGTTAAATTTATATTTAACAAGTAAAGACATTTTCAGTGTTGGACTTATATCATCCAAGGTTTTATATCCATAATGGTATGTCTAAACTTAAGTTGCATTTTGGACTTAATCAGACATAACTAATTACAGTGAGGATGTGCCAATACGCAAGTCTTTTTCTCTTTGCAGATTTCCAAAGGTGTTATATCACATCTGTGTACTTTTTTCTCCCTTTTGCAGAGTTCCATTTATTTGTGAGATATGATATCACCCTCTCTAAGATGTTTTAGCTTATCGCGTAGGAGGATGTATCAAAATCTAATTTCTCAAGCTGTAATGCATTATCGGGCTAAAAGATGGATAGATCGAGTAATGCCTGTGTCCTATTATCCAGTTAATGGTCATTATGGGATAATGATCATTTTAAATCACCCACTATTTTGTGACTATAGTGTAAATGCCCCTTATTATTGCCCCTTAATTACTGTCTAAAAGGCCCATTAGTCTGTTCTTACAAATAAACCACAATAGCTAATAACTTTTTCAAAGACCTCCTTCTTCTTCCTTGGGCAACAAAACATGTAGCTGTCTATATATTTCCCATTAATATATGCTCACTGTTGTACGTGGACTAGATTTTTTCTTTTACAAATAAATGACAGTGGTTCCAGCTGGCCACTGTAGAAAAAGATATGTCAACATTTTTTGCAAAGACATAACGCTGTGTGGAGTTCTCTGTAAAACTGCATGTCCTTGTCAGTTTATCACTGAAGACAGTAATGGCTGCTTTTGGCCCAAAATAAGGCCTGTACTCCACCGCAAAGAATTTCAACTAAGACGTCGATTTGGGTGATGAGCTGATTGAAAGTCTGCTATTTTAAACTGCTATCTCTGTATGGAAACAACATCCTTAAGAGGGAATGAATCTTGCCATCTTTTTTATCAGATGTTAAGAGAATGGCTTTTGCAACTCATGCGTTCTTGTTTCGTTCTGGTACCTCTGGGCTGCTTCGAACAAGGCAAGAGTAACCTCGTAATTACCTCTCCTGCGTTTACTTTCGCTGACAGGGTTGTTTGGCTCGCATGCTGGGAATTTACTAATGCGTCTTACTAAAGCTGTAAGAATTTATGGTACGTTAGGATGCTAGGGAGTGGAGAGAGAGGTTAAAGCAATTGTTGTTTCTGTTTCTCGTCTTTGACCCCGTGTTTCTCTGTGTTCCCGAAGCTCAGCGCCATGTCTCCCACGCCAAGCGGCCTGTGTCCTGGCTCACCACGCCGGCTGTTGGCTCCTGCTTCTCCACAGTGAGTACAGCATCTGTTTGTCCTCTGTCCTCAGTGTGTCCTTCATTACGAGCATCAGTTCTTTCTGCTCCACGCTGTGTTGTAACTGCTGACTGTTCATGCTGAGTCCCTCAGGCTCTTGTGCCAAGTGCAATACAGTGAGAACGATAGCTACATCTACCATGTATCTGGGCCATTGTGTTTATGGTGTGTATGCGACATTTGCAGTATTAATTTTGATGCATCTACTAAATAGTTTATTCATGTTTTTATGGCATTTTCAGTGTTAATTTTGATATTTTGTATATGCTTTGTGATGATTCATGGTAGTACTACTACATGACATCACTTCCTGTGTTATGTCTGTTAGATTCTGTACTATTATGCCAGTCCTCACCATTAGTCACTACCTGTGGAATGGCTGCTTACGGATGAATAGTTTGGTCTGCTGTTCATTGTTGTGGAATTGGCAAGAAGACAGGATCTGTGAGGTCTGACAGAGTGTGATGACTGGTAGTGAACTATGCTCATTACTTTTTTTTTTACACTGACTACTCTGATTTCAACCTTGTAAACCATCAGACAGAAGTCAAGGAAGAGGGAACCATAAAAAAAGGTTTGCAGTGGTACACTCTACTTGCCCTCTTCTTCAGCGAACAAAAAATAAGAGTTTGAAAGGAAATTCAGCAGATACATTTTTTGTTCTGCTTTGAAAATGAGAAGTTATTCATATCTCATAATATCAGCACATGTGAAATGATTAATTTTCATACATATGTCCAGGAGTACTGATTTCAAAGGATGACCAATTACTAGCAGGTTTGCACTCACGTCTTTACTTAGGTGAATGTGTTTTTGTAAGATGTTCTCTTTGTATAATTTATAGTTGTCAGGTTGTGGGATTCTTTCCTACCATAAAACTTTAATTGTAAATTAAATTTTTTATTAATTGTTGGGAAACATAAAGACTGTGTTCTCAAAGCTTTCTTCACTGAATTTTCCTGTGGCCAGTATTCATTATCAGCTTTTTTCTCCCTTGCATATAACTATCAGTAGAGAATCTGCAGCCCTTGGAAGATTGCCTCACCATTTCCTCCACAATACTGCTTTTTTTGCTATTATTGGCTGGGCAGTTTGCATAGTCGCTGTCATTTTTGCACAGTGTCTGATGACTGGGGTCAAACATCCCATGGCTTCGCTAACACAGATAACATGACGAGCGCTTTCAGATTTTGTGGTATTGACACGTTCTCCGATGAGGCGGAGTGGGAATCGTTCTGTCCGCTCCTGAGAGCCTGCTGCTCATTTACTGGGTTAATGTCAAAGCCACCAGACTAACAGCCCCAGCCGATTAGTTCTTACATTGTGCTTACTGACAGCCCCCCCCTCCACCAAAACTTATATTACGATGTAAATAATGTAATGTATAGGAATATATTTTAAATTTTTTTGCTTGGATAATATTTAATTGATAACAACCTGGTTTAGTCTGGATTAAAATGCTTCTGTGACAGTTTGTATTTACACATGATGCTTGTTGTTGGAGCAAAATGATCTCTTCAGTATCTCTGAGTTGAAAATATGTTATGTTACTTCATTAATTGTTTTGTCTTAATTGGTTGATTTATTTGAAAAAGCAGTGTGTTTAAAGTTTCCCCTCCAAATTTGTGCCTTTACCATTTTACTGTGTCTTTAATGTTAGAAAAACACTCCTGTCGAGTTTTAGAGTCCAGACAAGCCCTTGACTGGTCTGGTTTTTCCCATATCTCAAGCTCCGGAAAACCAAACTTCCATAAAAGATTGTGCTGTGCCTTGTAAACTTCTAAGTCATTTGCTTTATGAAGCAAATGCTAACAGAATGTAGAATTTTTACTTCAAGTGCTGCCAGCATTTTTAAATGGACTGTGCAGGTTTAAGTCTAATCTCCCCATGTTCTCTGTTTTAGCAAGAGCACTGAGATTCTATCCACGAAACGAGCTTCCAAATGTGGCTTCTGTCAACCTGTTTCCAATAGCCTCCTGGCAACACGTTGACCCTTCAGCTCATAGAGGGTTAAAGCAACACTTGCCCCCTGACTTGACAAATTTAAGAACGTTTTGGGCCGGATCTGTTTACTGTTACTACGTGGACTTGATCAAAAGTAGTTGTGTGGCATGCGCGGCGTGAGGTGGAAGGAGCTGTGAGCGTTTTGTACAGCCCAGTGTGTTTCCTTTAAATATCCTCCCACTGCTTTCAAAAGTGGAGCAAAAATGTTCCCGTGCCCTTGTTTACACATTTGATTCGCTTTTATTTACGTGGTAGGACCGAAGCCTCTGAGCCAGTTAGGGTTTTCCAGGAACAAAAAACAAACAAAACGAGACCAAGAAACAAACGGCCAAGAACAAATGGCGGTGAGCGGGGAGACACGAAGTCGGGGTCTTCTCACTGGCCCAGAGCTGAAGGTGTAAGACAAAGCCATGTTGGCCATGCACGAGTGCCTTTATGAGGCGTTGCTTCAGAGGCTCCTTAGTGCCACCCCAGAACAAGCACTAAGACTACCAGACACCTACAAACCAGTAAATTGGCAACATAATGCACTCTTTGACACTTACAAGTTGAGACACACGCACCCTGCCACACACAGGCCGCTTCTTTGCCAGAGAAGCACACTGTTGCAACACTGTTTCAAAGGTAACAAAATTAGTTTTATTCGTTTCAGAAAACAACCACTGGCCAGCTTTGCTTCAGTTGCTAAGTCCTTAGAGTCAATGGCCCATACAGCCACTTAACTCTCTTCCAAGTGAACAAGGTAAACATTTTAGGAACGCAAAGTGCTTCGTTTTCCTGCAACAGAACGTATCCCTCTTTTGACGTGAGGGAAAATCTGGGCAGATGCTACGAAGAAAATAAATGGAGCAAAATGTAAAATAAACAGCTGCAGGCCTCAGGGACTTGGTCTGACCATATCTGAAAATGTGAAACACAGGGCTCCCACAGGGGAAGACAGTCAGCGTGCATCCTCCAGCAGGCCTCGGTTCAACTTCCACCTGTGTCATCTGCCAGTCATGACTGCTCCTGTCCTAATGTAATTACACAGGATGACCAGGTATACTGGGTCAGACGTCTTTGTAGCATAACAGCCCTGAGGCCATGTGACTGCAGGCTGTGGTTTCTCCAACAGTAGGAGATGCTACCTGTCAGAATCGTGAGAGTCAGCAGAGACGTGTGTAAAGAAAGCAGCAGGGCCGGCAGGACGCTGCATGTAAAAACTTGATGTTTCTGAATGAGGAATGTTAACTAGAAAACATATAAAATTAAAATATGAGTACATTCAACTGAGTACAAAAGTCAGGGTCTTTGTAAAATGATGTTAAATAAAGCAGAGTTGAGGTCAAAATAATGTTAACTTCTATTAAGAATTACAGGTGCATGTTATCGTCCAGGCAAACAAAACCGATGTCCTTAAAATATTTTTAGTCTTGCTCTGCTGCATGCTCTGAATCGTTTTTTTGCACCTTTGCATGTTTTATAATATGTGCTTTACCACCGCATGTGGCAGTTTTAGTCATGTGGCCACTCTCCTATGGCCTTCTGGGAGTTGTTGTTGAACTTAGTACATTGTTCCCCTTGCCATAATTTATTTGGTTTATTTTTGTAGTACTTTATTAATTCCATAGGGAAATTACTTCTCTGCATTTAACCCATCCCTTGGGGGGAGCAGTGGGTTGCCACATGCAGAGCTTGGAGAGCTGGTGTTCCCAAGCCTTATGTTCTACCCACTGAGCCACCAGGCCGCTAGTAGAAACAAATACCATTTATTCCACTGATTTAAAATAGATTTTCTCCAGTCTTTATTATATACCCATTCAGTTGGCATTTGTTATTCTTGAAACATAGGAATTTTAGCTAAACTTACAACAGCAAAGTGTTTCTAAAGATGATGAAACAACCTGACATCGCTCCAGTTCACCGAAATCCCCACTTTGTAATTGCAGTTTAATAAATTGCATACCGTAGTCCACCAGCAGCCAAACAACATTGTGTCACTAGTAAAAAGGTCCTTCAGGAGGTTAGTCAGTCATAACAACCTGGCCCATTTTGGTCAGAGATTGGAAGATGCATAGCAAAAATGTGTAATACACAGTAATACGGTGCCTGCTTGGCAGGAAAGCAGGTTTTACAGTGTGCAAAGTTGCACATTTTCACCCTACTGGTTTACTTCATGATGGAGACCCGCAGCGAGATCCAGTGCAGCATAGCTCATAAGACCCACTCGCAGAGCCATCCCTCACCAGCTACGCAGTCACACGAAGGCGAACTCGTGCAATAACCGCGCTGCCTTGAGCCGCCAATTTTGATGGTAATTCTTGCAAAAGTTTAGCCACGTTTTCTCTGGCCAGCATGTTTCCCATTAAAACAAACAAATGGCCTTGTATTAAATTGCTGAAAGACTCAAAGGATGAAACAGGAGCAGATTATGCCATCAGATGAAATCACTTAAGGGAAAGGTTGTCAGGTCTTGCAGCTTTACTTGCCTCAGGTGAATGGCAGTGGGCAATGCTAAGTGCTTCCAATTATCTTCTCAGGAGCCCCACAATCACCAAGCATTTTAGACCTAAGACAAGATCACATTATTATAAAAACAGCAAATGTGGCATTTTCCAGGGTGTCACTGATTAGTGTCAGAAGTTTGTCCTTGTACAAACACTGACACTGATACAGAGCTCCATGCTTTCATTACTGGGATGATTCAGAGAAGTGATGAAGAATAAGTGAATCAAACCAGAGTTAAGTTCTCTCACTCTGCCACTGGCCTTTGAGTATAGTGTGTGCTTATGCTGATCAAAAGGTCACTCTCTCTGCAGACTGAATAACAATGCAGCACATTGCAGTGATTTTGTCACCTATAAGACGACGTTGAGCTCTGCATTGTCTGCGATGCTTTTGCAGTTTGAAGTCATAGACTCCTCCCCTTTCTAATCCTTAATATGGCAACATTAAAACACCAAACCTGTTTTTCTTTATTTTTCTATCTTTTTGTGGAAAGTAAGGTTAAGTTGTTTCACATTGACTAGTGAAATGGGATGTACCGAGCGCCATATCGCATTGGATTTTTCTTCACTTGTGATGTTTCACAAGTGTTCTGCTTTCTCTTCAGCATTTTCATTATGCACTGTTCTGGTCTTGCACATAATTGGAGTGAAAAGGCCAGCGCTTTAAGCAAATATGCTCTGCACCGACAGAATAGTTGACTTTTGAATGTGGAATGTGCCTGCTTTGTTTACACTGCTTATTTCTCATTCTGCCACACAGCTGGGTTAAGGTTTAGCAAACTGAAAAATTCTCATACTGATCAGCAAGTGGGCTGAGCACTCTGATGTCACACCTTGTGAGATTTATCAGTCCTTATCCACTCCCTGCAGTGTTTTATCCAGGTGAGTTTAAGATAACAAAATGAGACAATAAGAAGCTAATTTCCATGCAAATAGACTTGGATAGTTTCATCATTTTTAAACTAGATATTTACCCCCCCACATTATTCTGGAGGCATTTCCTCAACCTTGGTCAGAACATTTTTTTGTTACATGTTTTATTACCCATTAATCTACTTGTCAGCATCCTTTGATATGTAGGAAGTTCTGGCCTGGACAGAAATAAAGCAGCACATAAAATACCAGTGATAATACGCTGTATCAGTTTGCATTTTGTTCATTTTAAGAATCACAAAAATGTTGCCTTGTTGAACCCTTTTACATTTATAAAGGACTTTTTTTAACCATTTGACAGGGTAATAAGCTTTAGTAACTACTGTACACATGAATGTCAGTAACATGTCAGTGTCTAAAAGTGGCTTTTCTATTACACGAAAGAAAACTGAAGACTTTTTTCAAGTTTATTGAAAAATTATGTGAATCCAAACAATTTAGTATGGCATAGTGGTATACAAAGTGAAAGCTAAATACAACATCAGAGATGTAATACACATTTAGAGAAAGCTGCCTTACAAAGTAAGAGGATTTCTTCACATTGTGTGGGAAAATAGGAAGGAAAATGTTTATCAATACAAGCAGGTCTGGCATCTGTGGGCATTTTATGGCTTTACTCAGTTTTGCCGAGACGCATTCTTTCCAAGGGCACCCATTTTGTCATTGTTTGTCATAATTCGGCCAACCAGAATGGTGTCGATCTGGTTAAGGAACCACATTACCTGACAGACACACGCATTTGACAGAGTGAAACATTCTATCTGCCTACGTTGCGCTTAAACAGTTCATGGTTCCGCTGTACAAATAGCACCCGGCACCATGTCTCAACATTCGCCCAACATTGTTTAAACTTCTAACCAACGTCTCCCATGAGGGCAGAGTTCTGCCTTCTCAGCCACGGGCACCCGTCTTTATTTAATAGGAGTGAGCATTACTGCTGGTGGTCTTGATAAGAAAAACCAGCACGGCGTGAGGGCAAACTGCAGCAGTTCCAAACATACTGAAGCACTAAAGACACATCGCCCTAACTGCTGCACAACTGCATCTCTTAGCCTGAGACACAGAGAGCCTGACTTTACCATTAAGCACACAGCCGTGGTGAACACAGCAGAAGTAAATAGTAAATAGATCCCACACTAAATACTGCTGAAAGGAGAGAGTTTTCTGCTCTCACATATTTTTCTATGACATTAATACTAGTAAAATACCAGTATAATGGCTGAGTGTTTGGACAAAGATGGGAAAAGATTTGGGAAATACTTCTAACTACAGTACATTCTGGGAATACCTTCATATTGTACTGTGAAAATGAACAATAATGTATAAAAAATATTAAAGATACAAAATGAAGAATATATGCTTTATACTATCTGGTCCTCAGAAACGAAAGCCGGTGAAAAGTAAAGGAAATCCGTCCTACGTTGTTCAGTAAGAAGTGCAACGGCACATTATTGTACGCAAAGTCTCACCAAAACTCAGTTATTACAAACCAGCCTCACATTCATACTAGGTAAAGTATTTAGCTCTGAGAGAAAGCACTCAGATGTCCAAATTGCCTTTGGGTGACAATTTTTGTGGGGCTTTTTATGAGAGATCAAATAAAGTGCACCGTAGACAAAATGTTGGTCCACCAGCCATGGCTGAAAATTGACACACTGAGTGCGTCAGTCCTAACCTGAAAATTCAGTTAAAAAACACCCTGCCGCTTGGGTAACAAAAAGCAAAAGTTTTTCAGTTTTTCCGACTTACAAAACGACGCATGTGTTCCTACTACACTTACATTTGGACCAATCAGTGAATGCAAGAAACCTTTACCATGGCTTATATCAAAATCTTAAACAAAAAAAACACTATAATGCATCAGTGATTTTTAAACTGAGCCACTGATGCTATGGCAAGTGGGTGGGTTTGCATTACAAGGTGTCACTGAAGTGTGTAACAGGGCCTCTGTCATTCCACAGGTTCCTCCATCCGTACTTTAAACAGCTGAATGATCCAAAAGGACCAACATGGCCACTAGTACAGAGCTAATGTGTTTTCACAAGGGACAAAAGCAAACCTCCGTATAACCCTTTACTGGTTTTCAGTAAAAATATATATATAATCTTATGTACATCAGACAAACGGCACGAACACTTGGACACACAAGTATAATTGCACTTTGCACTAAGAAAAGGTGTCTGCAGGGGGCGGTGGCGAGCCATAGGCTGACTCGATGCTGCATAAAAAAACGTGATCAGCAAGTAAGTGCTGCTTCAGCAAGCGTTCCCGAGAGGTAACGTGTCATGAATCTGTGTGGCAGACTGGGAGACAGCCAGGTGGTCCTTTGGTGTCCTTAAGTAGACCGTCGTCTGGTCTTCTTTATCCTGGGGGGGGGGGGATTAGTGATTAGTGGAAAAGCACACCTGGACATGACACTGCTGAAACACTTAAGGCACTGCAACTGTGGAGCACAGTTGGTCTTCATGCTGAATGGCTTCTCCCATATTGCCCCAAGGCTATGGCAGTAGTTCTGTGTAGCAAGATTTTATTCAGCAGAGAACATATTTAATCCATTCATAGACAGCAGACGCTGTTTTCAAATGCCAAATCCAAATTGTGTTATTTGCAAAGGAGAAGAGCATCTCTCCTGTGTAGATTACAAAATGCGGTTCACCTATCTCGTGCTCTCCAGAGCGCATGTGTGCCGGTCACAGCTAAAACTACGCGAACGGCAGGCTGACTCGGGTAACCCAACAGGTTTCAGTCTATTCTGTGATGTGTGTGCCCACGTGTGTGTTTTTTATTCCACACATGTATAGTATATGAGGGACTAGCAGAAGACAGCGAGTCAGAACACCCGTGTATGATGTGGGCTGGCGTCTGGGCTTGACATGTCGCCCAGTGGACTGTGTGCGTTTTAATGCATCAACTCATGGAGGGTTATTATGCAGAGCTGTTGCAGGGATTTACATTCTGCAGGGAGCTGTAAACATCTCCCTCATGAAGCTGCAGTTTTACAGCCCTGCAGTCTCAACATTTACAAGCAGAATATGTATATCTCAGTTTCTCTCCACTTCATTTGCTACATTAAGAAACTTTAAAAAATCTGCTTATTACACACAGCGCTGTGTATTTGTAAGTTACTATAACTACATGTAAACTGAGATATTTGGCCCTGATTTTATCCTCCTACCAAAGCAACAGCTGGAATAGTTTAAAGGTCGTTGTTTAATCGTACGTGTGAATCTAAAACATGCCCAAACAAAGTCTCAGATCTCCGAGGCCGCTGTTACGGTGCTGACCATTAGTTTAAACGGGCTGTGAAAGGGAGAGCGGATGGTTAAATTGTGCTGATTTGTGACAGTTAGCGACCCTGCTTTTTTTCCCAGCTGTAGGATAACACAGGGGGGAACCGTTAGCAGAATTACCCGCAGACGGGTACAGACACGCTAATGTGTTCCTCCTGCGTAATAGCGGTGGGGGACACGGACATCTGACTGTACACGAAACACACATTATAAACATCAGTGATCGAGCCCATTATCAGCAAGACCCAACATGCTTCGAGTACTTTAAACAGTTAATGAGCTCAAAGCGACGCTGCTTATATAGCACCTTATAACATTTTAAAGCCCCGTGTTATCAGGTGTGCATGCATTAAGTGCCGGTACGTCTCTACTGCTGCAAGCACAGAGGACACCATTAAGAAACAAAACGCCAGACACACATTCATTTTACACGTGAGAAACAGGAAAATGGGAAATACTCAGTCATAACGTAACCTGTTTTCATGCGATGGCTTCGCAAATTTTTATTGTGCGAATATTTCAAAGCAGATGAGTGTGCTGTCAGGCGCACGTGCGCAGGCGACGCGCACGCTGTAACGCAGCAGGGGTGTGTGCGTGGGTAGAGGAGCACGGGGCTCCGTGCACATGAAAACAGGGGGGTATTTCATTTCGTGTTTCTCACAATTACCCGTTGCTTCTCTTACTTGTGGGGAACGGTTTCGCCTTACTTGTTAAGAGCATTCTTTAAGTATTGCTGTAGCCATTTAGTCTCAGGATTAATGCAGACCTCTCTGTTGTTCTTGAGCTTGGCGCTGTGGAGGGGAACGTGGTGGGGGGGAGATAGATAGAGGAGAAAAGGATTAATTTCAGTGTTCAAGAAACATCCTGCCCCTTCCCCCAACACTAACCACCCTTTCGCCAGATTCGCACTGTTTATCTCTCATCTTGAGTTATAGGATATACAAGTCTGGGCTGCGCACGGCTGACCACAGTCTTTTCCCTGCTCTTCTGTTTGTGCCTAGGATGTCGCTCGGTTCCCACGTAGGCCTACTTCTGGATATAAGGACCCATCGCATCTTGGGTTAAAAACTTCATTGTCATAGATTTGAGTTGTTATAATCAACCGCGTATTGTATAGTCCTTTGATGTTTTCTATAAATAATAATAAAACAACACACAAGCCAAACCACGCACCAGAACAAAATGTTGAGCAAAACGTGGCATGGCTGTTAAGAGCTACAAGCATTTTGACTGAAGAGCTGCAAGAGGCGTTTAGTCTGGTTCCTCTTTGTCCATCAGGTTTATTTTTATAATCCATGTCATTCCGTCTCACCGTTACTTCTGCTGGCTTTAACGATCGCTGCCATAAAACACGTGTTGCTCGAATGCGTTTTGTGTGAATAACAGATAATAAACACTTAAAATTTACACAGCATATTGAGCTGTAATTTAACAGACCAAACGTACTCACGTTTGTTTGTTTTTAAATCGTAAAACTCTAACTTGTTTTATATAGAAGCACTGCGCCATACCTTGCTGTTAAAGACTGGGTTATAAAACACTGACAATTTAATTTGCGTGTGTTATTAAATTGGTAAGAATCGATTCTATTCAGGACACCGCTTTCCAGGCACTAGACTGAACGTATTATCATGCATTTGTTCAGTCTACAGAGGTGTCAAAAGCAAAAAAAGGAAACACGAATATCTTCACGTACACCAGCAAAGAACATGTGGGAAACAGGTTTAGCAAAGAGAAGGTAAAGCACAACGTATAAAACCAGAAAAAACCCTTTAAACTGTGGCTGAAAAATTTTAACTGTAGCTTTCTTCTCCATTTCAGTAATAAAAGATGGAGATATTTGCTTTTAGTACTATATTTCACTGTCTGTTGCCTGGAGGCTAAGGCTTTATAGATATTTAGTGGTTGAATGTCTGATTGGACATGAAACAAAACTGAAGGGACTGAATGTTTTTGTGGGGAAGTGTCACCAATGTGTCTTAAATGTTGCCTGAGGACACCAGCAATCTCCCTGAAGTGTTTCTGATCCCGAAGGCTCGAACACGTGTGTCCGCCTGAGCACATGGGTTTCGCGTTCCTGTGTCGCAAAGGTCATGTTTAAGCTCGTAACTATAAGGGCTGCACCCAACACAAATACCTCCGGGTTACAAATAAATCCTCCCCTCCAATGGGAAAAGGTGCCAGTCTGGTCAAAATTATGCTTGTCTTACTACAGTAACACATATGAGCATTGGACAGTGCAATATAAAATTCTAATTAAATATGAACAGTAACAGCTGTTAATGAGTAGCTAAAGACAAATGGCGTTAGGGTGGTCTTCTTTGTCCTGGCGTGACTAAACTCTTTTTTTTCCCTCCCCATGTGTCACCAGTTCCCTGCTTGGCTATCTAATTGAGTTCTGAGCTGAGGGTAGCGGTCTGGGGGCGAGGGCGGGGGGGAATGGAGGATTCGGGGTGTTGAGAAGGTTAGGGGGAGGGTGTATTTTGAGATTCTAGAGTGAAGTCAGCAGGTAGTAATTACTTCACAGTGAGTTAAAACCAAGAGCAAACAAGGAAATGATGCCAATGCTGCCTTTCATCTCCACGGTTTAAGATATCAAGTATGGACTGGGTGGGGGGGGGGGTGTGGGGTAGGGAGCTGGCATCCAGCTGTTGTAGTGCCTCAGCAGTTTTGTCTGCCACTTTGGTGTCATCTGTAAGAGGGCCATTCCTTTTCATGCAGCTTCCTCTGCCACACAGCCTCTTTGGTGTCAGCATTTGGAGGATGCGGGTGAGGGGTGGGCTTGGATGACGGGGGGGCCACAAGCTTTCTCCAGAACTCACCAATAAGTCAACGGGATAAAAACAAGGGTTCAGGCCCAGGAGTGAGACTATAAAAAGGCCAATCATTTTGACCCTGTTATTATTGTTTCCTGTTTAAAAACAGCAACATCTCTAGCCCACAAAGCGTGCCCCCCTCTCCTCAGCCCCCGGCCACCCTGCTGCCTGCCTGCTTTCCTTTTTCTTCATGAGCATTGTGTGCTGCGGGAGAAAAACCAGCACACGCCTTCCCGTTTGCTATCCCGCTTTGAGGGGGGTCAGTGGACTGGTCCGGGTTGCCAAAGGAGGAGTGCGGGATGCATCAGGCTAAAACAGAAACGGGGGTAGGGTGCACTTACATGACTTGGAAGGGGCAGTTGGGTGTGTGAAGGATCTTGAGCTCCCGAATGGTCCTCTGGGGCACGGTGTTCAGTGTCGACCGGCACCAGCACCTCTCCACCATGCCAATGGGCTTCGCTGTGGGGGGTTTGAGATGAAACAAAAGTGTGAGTGTGACATCTTACACCCAAACACCCCTCCAGAGGT
Organism: Chitala chitala; assembly: GCA_025773905.1. Classification (NCBI taxonomy): domain Eukaryota; kingdom Metazoa; phylum Chordata; class Actinopteri; order Osteoglossiformes; family Notopteridae; genus Chitala; species Chitala chitala. The sequence continues at coordinate 1,210,400 of JABJVR010000036.1, forward strand.
GCCAGCCCTACACCTTCACACCCCTCCCACGGTGCCAAGCCTAACAAGGGACACCCCCCTTTTTTATCGAGTTCGACTGCCAGACTGTGGCAGGTAGAGTCATCTTAATACATTCATGACTTAATGAGGATATGCGTTTTAACTGAGGTAAATACTCAAAACATAAGGTAAAACCAGGACTGGTACCTACAACCTTTCAGGCTTAAGGAAGAAGTGGTTACACCTTCTTACCTATTCCTCAACCCCATTCCTGCTGGTGCTAAATCACATCACGGTGTTTGTTTTCTTACCACTCTATCAAGATACTGCATCGGCTGTCTGGTCAAGTACTTATAATGACTGAATACTGGTGGAAAAAAGAATTCAGCAGCCTTTAATTCTTGTAATGTGTTTTGATGTTTTTAACAAAACAAAATTAGAAACGAGGCAAAGGAAATTAACGGGCTACTCGACATGGTTTATTTTAATTAAAATACCTTGGTGTGTGCCGAAACGTTTGTTGTACTGTTTTAACGTAGGCTAAACTCTAACAACCGAACTCTAAGTTCGTTTGGAAATAAAACTGTCTATTGTGTAAACAGTATTTACCTCTAGTTGTAAAAACACATATTGCGATACGAGCTGACGTTAAAATGCATTTTGGGTCTTGAAGGTAAATTAAATTCCCAATCTTTCTAATAAATACAAATTTTATCAGTACAAGTGAACACTGACTTCAGGTGTGTGTGGTTTTTCATAACGTTTGGTATCTTAACGTACAACCTCATTCCTAACAAGAGTAATATTTTACTATCTTTGCCCTGGACTTAGTAACATGTTATAACATGGCCGGTACATTGTACTTCTCAATTAAAATAAGAAACAGACAATGAATCCTAACAGTCTGTTTTCATTTATATGCAAAATAAAAAGTATAATATTCCGGGACGATAAGATGCTTTTGTATGGTAGGTCTTTGTATCGCCAGAACCACGCAAAGCGATGTTAAAATCGAGCGGAGTTGACACGTTACAGAAAGCTGCATTACGGTTTACAGTAATACATAATTTACAGTATTTTACACGCTTCAAACTGGAATCGATTCCGTGAAACCAATATAAACATTCCTCCAATTCCTACACACACGCACGCTAATTCCTCGAGTGTGAAATTCCTTCTGGATGACACCGGTAGTTTTCTGACACAGTCCAAGTCTTTTATGATGTTAATAAAATGATCATTACGCCGTAACAAAAACTTGCATGAAGTGGACATCCTCAGCTATCACCACAGGATTGTTTAGTCCACCGATCATTAGTCGCTCTTATAAAAATGTAAACTGAAAAAACAAACATGCATTAAACCGCATTTCGGATGCAACTGCAATGTTGCCGAGCCCTGCGCACAGCAAATGAGAGGCTAGGTGGATGCTTGCGTATCCAAGATGAACATGTCCGGAGCAGAACCAATATGTTGTATAAGCAGACATGATTTTCTAACGAGTTGCGCTGATGTATAAATACGAATATTATGCAACGATGCAGCCAACAAATTACATAAAATGAGTATCGGATACTGTGTACGGAGTGGTGTTTGTGGACATTGTTCCTTAATCCTTTTCATTTTGTTTAATTCTTAGCAGCCAAATTACAGAAAATGGTTTCATGATTTAATAAGTATCCCGTGCCCTGCGCCCTATGTGCTCTGGGATGGGCTCCAGGCTTCCCCGCGACCCTCACCAGGACTAAGCGGTTAAGATAATGGATGGATGGATGGATGGATGGATTTAATAAGTAATAGCAAATAACAGGCTGAAATGTTGGGGCCATTCTCAAATAGCCATTCTCAAGACTACAGTCAGTTACATCAAATACAGAATTAAATTCAGAGCATAATTATGAACCTAATAGAAATACCTTTCTTTCTTTGTACTACATAAAGGTGACTTATCCCAATTTTAAAAGAAAGAAACGAACGAAATTAACCAAACTCACCATAAGATACGTCGGTGTACAGTGTCACCATGAGAAGGACGCAGAGCGTGAGAACTTTGGGATCCATGTCGTCTTGCGGCGAAACGAAGGCTTCCCTCAAGCTGGACTCCAGGGTAAATTGTGACAACCGAGAACGACGAGGCGTGTTAAATTCACCCGCAGCAAAGACTCCCACTTTGGAGGGGAGACAGGAGGCGGGTCCTCAAGGTGATTTATTGCTCCGGGCAGCGCTGACTTCCTCTATTAAAAAGTCCGCCGGCTGCAGTCTAACTTTCACTTATTACACTGCAGTGTACACCGGGCGTTGTCGTGTACATACGGACCCCAGGGATGGTGCAACACGGAGCTGTTTCGCTCGGTGTTACGTTTGCTTTGCTTAATGTTGGACTTGTGACGATCAAACTATGATGGCTGTATGAATTCCTCCATGTTTCGGTCCTCTGGTTTAAACAGTTACAAAAACGTAGATTAGCAATGCGTATTAATAACTGCCAGGACAACGATTTTAAACTATGTGGTTCACGCAGTTTTCTGCACGTTTTTTTACCACTTATAATTAATGATGTCACTAGTATTTAAACTACACCAATACGGGCATTTGGAGGAGTTTATTTATGAGAAAAAAACACATAAATAATAGAGTGAAAAATGGTAACAGGTGAAGGGAAATGTATTCAGAGACAGGAAACGATTTTATTTGCTTCATATTTCCCAAAACAATTATGCTGACTTTATGATCTTTCCATTAGGACCTCCAAGGTCCTTTCGCCAGAGCCGATGATTAAGAAACAGCGCCAGGGAACAACACGCAGATGTGTTATTCGTTTGGTTGCATGGACTTGGGTGGAGTAGAGCTTACGTCTTACCACATGTATGTATGTATGTATTACTGTCCCACCATGCAGACATGTTGTGCACATGTTTGAGCGCCAGCGCGTGTTCTGCACGGTCGTGTTTCCGAACTGGAAATTGGTTGCGAACTGCCTCGAAAACAGTTCGCAAGCTATTGTTTTTTGGTTAACTGCAAACGGAAACCTAATGAATAAGGAATCTTTCCGTAACGTAGCCTTAAAAGCCCAATTTATTTTTAAATGCAGGTGTGAAAATCTAATGATGTTGTCAAACACTTTGTATTGGTGGAATCGGGTGAGCGATCTAGACCAGCAGTTAGAAGTTTGCTTACCATTTGAAGAAATGCAACTCGTATAAAAAATCAACCTCGAAGAACACGAATCCGTGTAATCAGTTTGTTTGATAATTTTATTACTTTTTTCTTAAGATGTAAAACGAATAACTTAAAACGATACCTCAGTCCCTAAAGTACCTTATGAGAAATAGCACACTTTTGGTTGACCCCTGGTTTTCAGAAAGTGACAATTTCCAGCGACTTGGTAAAAGCTAGAAAAATTCACACCCAACCAGATGTTATACAAGCGCCTTGTCGCCAAGCGCGTTACCTGCTTCCATTAACGTTTTATCTACGGCGATATGGCGAATTATATAACATCCAAATGACATCTATGGCGGAAAGAAGCATCTCAGAAAGCGCTTGGCAATTTTACAAAACACTCGCCCAACACCTACAATTTTATCCGTATTTGCAAACTGCCGTCTAACGTTAACACTGACCATGGTGTGCAAGCATCCGAGCTCGATACACGTGTATTATCAATATCAAATAGCTGTGAAAGAAAATACTTTCGGTTTGCTATCAATAACAAGTGTACGTACGTTCCTAGTTATTGATGCTGTGCCTTGAAGTTATCTGATGCGTTGGCAAAAAACCCAAGTTATTTTAGCTGTCTGGATAGAGTGTTTCATTTGGTTTTCCAGTCTTAAAGGAAATAACGTTTGTAGTTGCCTTACATTGGTAATGGTGTAAAATGGCTAGTCGTTGACAGTAATTCATCTGAAGTTAAACGAAAGTACCTTTGGAGAAAGAAAAACTGTTAATAACCCAAATTCACGTTAAAGATACGTATACAACCTGTGCCTCTGCTTCTGTGTTTGACAGAAAGATTTATAGAATCAGTCAGCGTTGCAGTATTCAGTCAACGTGCACACCGTTTGTTCATTAAACAGCGATGGTTTTTCTTCGGATTGCTGACATGCCATGTACGCGAGTAGTTACCACTTTTCATCTCCTTCGTATTTACGTATATGTGAAGTTTGTTTTTGTCTGCGCATATCCTGTGCAGTTTGTAAAGGCTGGATTATTTTACTATATAAGAATAATTTTTTAGACAGTTTAATGTTTCTTAAATAAATCTAGGAGCTGGAAATGCAGAGCATCAGGTGAAGGTACCTGTTCGCATCAGTGAAAGACAGGGCATTGGGAAAAAATTGCATTAAAAACACATAAGTGGCTGTACCGCACATATACACAGCAAGATCTGCCTCTGACAGTGTCCCATTAAAACCAGGATTAGAAGTAATAGGGACCTGCCAGTGATGTCAGATAAGGGATTTATCATGGATCTGCCTTCGAGCATGTCAGTCTGGATTATCTTGAGAGACTGGGGGTCAGTGTGGAGGCTGCTTTGGAGTTCTGTAAACACATGGCCCAACTGGAGGGGGAAATTGGTCCTGTTATCAGTCCTTGCTTGTGGCCGCTCTTCAGTCAGAGTTTTCTCAGCTCCAGATGAGCGCCTGAAGCCTCCACTCTAAAAAAACACCTATGGGGGGCATGCTGGTCCTCTTCTCAGCAGAACAGTCTGGCTGGGGGGGTGCAGGCTTTTAGCAAGGATGTTAGAGAGGAACCACAGAATACCTTTAGTTCTGCTTTTTGACAAAGCCAGCAAAGCCTCTGTTTAAAATTAGGTGTGTTTTATTATATTACTACTATAGTATATATTTTATTAAGAGACTTTTTATGAAGAAAGTCAGGCCGTCAGACTGGCGAGGGCCCTCGGGGGTTTTGAATGAACAACCCTTTGCTCTCGGACTTGCAGACCTCCTGTCACGGCTGCATATCATGTTGTTTTCTATGTAGTAACCTTGAGGTGGGGCCTGCTTCTGTTATCACCTGTGTTAATCTTTCACTTGCTGTCACAGTGCATGTATTTGCTTAACAGTTCACACTTTACACATATAAACAGCTAAATATTCACCAAAATGTGATGCAGATTTATTACCTTGTTAAAGGTTACAAGATATCACCTTGTGAGATTTGAATTTGCAGTTCTGTCCAACTCTCCATCTCTGTATATGACTACCATATTCTGCTGTCTTACAGAAATGATATGGCACGTTATAATTTACCTAGTATATGGATCTGGAGAACTTCAGTGTTATGACTGTCAGCTGCGAAGCCTACAGACACAAAGAACTATATTTTTTAACATATGAATGCAATAAATTATTTTTGTTATTTTCTAATATCCGTTTTTTTTTTATTTAGTTATATGCCAGACTTGCCTGTTCTACAATTTCAGACAGTACTTGTAGTCCTCTGAACCTTTACTAAATGCTATATAAGGTGGTCCAGTTTGAAGTACTCACCACATCTGAGGAGCTCATTAAGGAATGTATGCTACGCTAAAGCACCATCTCTCAGACCACAATCTGCTGAATTTCCAATTGTGTCCCTGGGACCGGTTCCCATATTACCCTACAAGGAATTGTCCACCTTGTAAGTGGAATTCTCTGGGATAACCCATACATATTCAGAAAGGTCCCAGGATCTTCAGAATAAAAGGAAACCAGCACAAATAGTTAAGAAAAAAAGTTTACACTGCACTCCTTTGACATGGCATGGTGAAAGGACACCATTTTAAAAAGAAAACAAATTGAACCCCCTACTCAAGTGTATTTGGAGCTACTGCGGTGTATTTATTGAGGGCATAGTTGTGACCGTGCAAAGTCTCCATGGTCCCTTCTCAACAAAGGCTTTCAACTCATTTCACTGTGCACACTCTGAATGCTGCTCCAGGACCAGCGCTGTGATGGAAATGAGGGGCTAGCAGCAGCTGAGCATCATGGGAGGGCTGCAGGGGATGGGAGGGGTGATGCAGCACGAGGAGGTGCTAAGTGGAGGAAAAAAAATAGCTTTGATTTCCATTGTCCTGAGTCCCACTTAAACGGAAGCAAGAGCGACAGGCTTTGGGATGCTGCCGGGTCACAGCACCATGGGAGAGGGTCACCCGTTGTCAGGACCTTCGGATCGTGGTCATGAACGTAAGACATAGCCAACAGCGTGGCATGGATGTGACGCTAACTGTTGGTTTCCCTGCAGACAACAGGCACAAGCTCATATTTCATGCCTGGTTATCATCCCTATGGCAACAGGAGTTGATAGACCATGTCAGAACAGGAAATGTATTTGTTCTCCAGTGACATAATAATAGTACATCCAAAGCTCAGTTGCAGACCATAGTAACATGTAGGAAAAGCCACAGTATTTATGGGCACACCAAGAATACTAACATTGCTCTGAGGATAACAAATCTGTGAGGTCTTCACATTTTGTGAGAGTCATGTGATGACAGATTGAAACTGACAAATAAAACCATGTTCCATTTTTGATAAGCATGGATTTTATTATTTGCATTCCCCTGAGATGAAGACATTTGTTGATGTTGAAAAGTGTATTTGTTAGCTTAGTGCTTTTGCCAAACTGCGTACGGTTTTGGCTTTTTATCTAACTGGTTGTATTTTTACAGTTTATTACTTAAGGTTTCCAAGACGGAGACATGCAGCATTATCTCTCATGTTAGGGGTGGTTGCCGAATGCTCCCTCTGCTGCAGCCAAGGGAGTCACAAGGGCAACTAAGGGTGGATGGGGGACAGATGTTTGTGCACACGAGGGCGCTGCACGTGCTTCTTGGCAATGTGGGGGACAGCAAAACACAGCGGGTCTTTGCAGCAGACATCCTGTCTGACAGGATGCTGGAAATCAGGGAGCGGCAGCCTGAGGGCACACTCCACCCCTCCAGTCCACACCTGTGTCCTGCCGTTATGACCTACACAGATGGGGGTGACCACACTCATCCGTATCCACTTGTAGATCACACCTTGCACTCGCAGTGAACAAATTAATCCACCCCTTAAACATTTTATTTAACCTTGAAAATAAAGGCCTTAAACGGCATGGTGTCTCTGCTGAAACTGCGTCATTAATCCCAGTTTAATTCTAATGCTTAATGGACTGCCATTTAGTTGTATAAGTTTATTTTGGCTCTGTAGCAGCCGAGAAGTCCAACCACTGAATTGTATTCTTTCATCACTTGTACAAGTATGCAGCTGAAGTCAACAGAGAAATCCACCAAAACACTGAGCTCTCTAATCTTCACGGGAGCACAAACGGGGGCCATCACCCGGTGATGTTGCTCAACAGGACACCCAGTCTCTTGGAGCTTTTCTTTGCCTGCAGACGAGACAGTGTCCCGTTCTTTCATTGGCACAAAAACCAGGGTCAGGCCGCAAAACACGCCTACGTTCTCGGATACTTAGCCGTCGTCATGTTTTGCAATGCTTTGCTTGTTGAGCGATTTCCGCGAGGTAGAAAACGAAAGTAAATTGTCAATCAAGTGGATACAATCTTCACCAAAAAGATAAATAATCAGTATTGCCAAGTTTTTTCAGTTCATAAAGGTTAGTGTCTTGCTTAACTGGACTGGGAGCCTTGAGCAGTAAAGGCCCACATTTAAATTCAGTTTGTCCTGGAAATGCCTTAGCCTCTTAGCTGTGTAGCAGCTGTCATGACAGAGCTTTGCATTTCACACTGCTAATTTCTCAGACAACAGTCATCTCACCACACGGCTGTCGAACATGTGGAAATGTTTGTTGTCTTTTGTACTGTTAAAAAAATGCCTCTCAGATGATGTACAGTTAAATATTATGCTAGTGGTGCAGTATAATCAGCCGTAGGCAATATGAAATGAGATATTGCAGAGTCCTCGTGTTTGAGATTTGTTCCTTTAAGTCTTTAAAACAAATAAAGAACAAACCAAATGTCGAGGCAGGCGTTTTTCAGCAGCTTCGGTATCAAACTGGATGTGGTTGTTTTGCGAGGCCCTGGAACAGCTTCTTGTATTCCTCCCTCAAAAAGTAAACAGTTTAAAGTAAAAACAGATTCCTGCTCCCTACGGATGGCACCCGCACCTTTCTCCTCATCCGGGTTTTCAGCCGGTGCCCTCTGAGCGCTGACATGTTTATCCCTCCCCCATAAATTGTAATCTAAAATGCACGCAGTCTAGCTACCGTAATGATAAATGCCCAATGCTTGATTAAGGGCTTGCGCTGACAGTGACGTTAACAAAGAGTTTGGCCGAAAAGAATCCAAGCGCAGAGTGGGACAAAGAACTCGTACGACCTCGGGGGACTTCGCCTTTCAAGAAACCCGAAGCCACCGTTGCTATGTACACATTCGAGTCTAAGCTTTCATCATGTGGAAGGGAGAAGAGAGGGATGAAGCGTCCCAGTGGGGAAAAGGGGGGGGGGGGGGTCCCACTGCACACTTCTGGGGTGCCCTGTCTCATTTGAGCTCTATTGAATGTGTAAGATCCCAACGGACCCGGCCTGCCGCCAGAGCCTGGCAGCTTCCCGATGACCACACGCGTCGCAAACAGGACCGTCCTCGTCCCTGAGAAAGACGCACGCCATAGATCTCCTTCGGGAATTAATAAAATGAAGGAGGAAAGGCTCCACATGTGTTGGGTGTTGGCTGGTTGTTGCGAAGTTGTTTTCTCATTTCACTGTGTTTTTTTTTGTTTTTCATACTGCTGGTGCAGGCCCATTGTGCAGCGATGCAAGGACTGAGCTCTCTATGCGGGCCCCTGGGCTGGGCAGAGGAACAGATGGTTAAATCCCAAAAGCAGGTTGAATTGTATGGAATGAATGTGGTTGAAAATACAGCGGAGGAGAGCACTCCACCCCCCCTTCCAAACCTTGATGCCTCTCAGTGGGAATCTAAATTCTTGCTTTTCTTATACCCTCTTGTATCAATGTTCTTTCATCTTTGCCCGCTCGTGCTGTGATGTCACATGCGGTGTCGGGGCTGTGGTAGGCTGCTGGCGAGGCGCGGAGACCTGGGGTCGGGGGACTAAGCCGATCGGTCCATTGTGCAGACCTAAATCCAGCTGATTAAACTGTCTCTGCGGTCTGAAAGAAGAGACAGCGAAACAATGGGTGAAGAACATCTTCCTCCTGTTTTTATGTGAACTCGCCACAGAAGACAGCTGCTTGATACCATCCCTTACAAATTAGGGTCACGTTCTCTCAGATGGGAAGAATTTTTCCACACTTGAATATCGCTTGATTTATGTCACCCTGCTCTACAGGCTGGCTAATTTCTGGATTAAATGCCTACTTATTTACCCAGCAGATCTTTTCATCCATAGCAACGCTTAATTGGTTAGTATTTTGACCTTTTCCCTCCATTTGCTGGGGTTTGAACTTACAACCTTTTAGTTGGTGCTGCACAGGTTCCTATGCCAACCACCACCTGCTGCTTTATTTTGGTCATTAATATCCAGTGTCTTTGTCGCAAGTTCGATCGTTTCACAAACCACTGGATGTGGTAGACAGTAATTGGACATGTGAGAAAAGTTCAGATTCAGATTGGTCACCGTTCTCATAGGGACAACGGCAGGGGGCCTACCTGCGTTTTGAGCATAGTAACGCAGTCAATAGATAACAAGCCCAGAACGTTGATGAGGAAACACATAACAAGTCTAAGCCTTCATTAATATTTTCTAGAAGCTGCCGTTTAGCTGGTTCATAACATTGTACGATGAGCATTTGATTAAAATTGATAACATTTTTAAAACTAACAATACTGGGTGTGTAATGCTTCAGCTAAAGATTTTAAAGTACTGATGAATATTTCATTATGGTTTCAGATAATTTGTCATATAGCACTTTACTGCTGTAATATACCCTGTCTGCTCAGAAGATAATCTTTATGATCTAAGTGGAATATTCCCGAAAGCTGGAGTTCCATAAAGTGCACTATTCCAGGAATGTTCTCATAGCCTAAGGTTGTTATCTGGGAAGTATCTACTTCATGGAATATTGCGTTTTGCCTGCTGAAGATTCTACAAGAAGTGAGATTTTAGCCCTCCTCCACACACACACACACACACACACACACACACACACACACACACACACACACACAAACGAAAACAAATGATTTACTGGTACAGTATTCTCAACCCCTTCTACCGTACGACACTGACTAAAAAAAGTGGTAAAAACTATTTTCCATTTTAGTATGTCTAAACATCATACAAATTTGCTGCTGTGATCCCAAGTGAGGGAAAATATCTTATCTTCCTTAAATAGCTCGACCTCAGCCTTGCCCATGGCTATGATGTTTCCATGACACGGTCCTTATGACAAAGGTCAACACTCAGCAGACCCCTCCTTTGCCAATTTTTACTTCCCTTGTCAAATCCTGAATCAAAGATTCACCGTCTTCAGCAAATCTTCCCTTTTGCCCCTTCTTTGATAGGGTGACAGAAGATCTGACTTGTGAATTACCAGCACTGGAAGACAGACAAAAGCGGTTGTTCAGAAACAGTACTCTTCCTCACTGGTTCTCTCCCAGGTAGCCGCTCTACTGATTCTGCCGAGTAGCTTCTCACATTGCTGTTTCTCCAGGATGTTTTTGTTTACAAAGGAGCCAGTGAGAATTAAAAAGGAGAGACTTGGGTTAAGCACCTTCCTCTGCCAGGAGAGCTTTCCTGCAACACGAACCAGAAGCATTTTGCTCCAATGTCCGTAAATATTATCCTGCTTAATACCCCTAGTTTGCTCGGTCTTGACTGCCAATGTTTGTGAGACAAAAAAAACTGAGGGATTTCCCATCTGCTGACAACAATTGTCATCAAATGCTAAGAAAGGGGCAGAGGTGAGGGACCCTGAGCAGAACAAGGATGTAAGGAGCGGTCCCAGCCTGATCCAGTGAGAGACCCACCCAGCTGAAACATTTGCGCAGAGAACCAGGGTGGGGGCCAGAAATAGGAAAGTGGAACAGCACTCCAGAGAATGCTTTTCTCTGCTGGGGAGGGGGTGTCTTTGAAAGCCCCTCAAAAGCCAGCTGGAAGTCATTTTCAATGACAAAAATGCATCACCTTCTGGGGTGCCAGTGCTGTGCCCAGGAAGCAGTGGGTACAATGTGATTTTGACCCTCAAGAGAGTGGCCAAACAGAACCATGTTTCCTTTCAGCAAACCCAGAGCCCCTGACCCTAAAAGACCCTCATTAGACACCAATTTCACAGAAATGGAGGGGGTACGGCCTGTGCAAATTACTAACATCCACGGTGAGTTACTATGCTCTGTCCCTGGAACTTGATGGGTAAGAAAAAAGCAGACATGGTCCACATATTTCACACGAGGTTTTGCTTTGCAGAGCTCTTGAAATCTCCAGTGCCAGTGCATGCACTTTTTGGCCTTACCGCACCAGACGTTCATGTAGGACAGGCTTTTCCCAAAATCGTAATAGTGAGACCTGAGAGCTAATCTGGCCTATAAAGTTTCACTTATACAAAGGCTGAGCTACTAATGCATGGCTGACTGCCCGAGCGTAACACCAGAAGACCTGGTACTTTCCAGCCCACATTGTTTGTCCACACTGGGATGGAATGAAATATGGTCACTGAAAATATCTTACTATGTAAATGTATGTGTGTGTGTGTGTGTGTGTGTGTGTGTGTGTGTGTGTGTGTGTGTGTGCATGTGTGTGTGTGTATTGCATAAACACATATACACACAGTATATACATTTTTAATTTTGATTTTTACTAAGAGATTAACCAATTAATAAATAGTTACTTGGGTTCAAGTTTGCTGTCAGGAATCTAAAATAAGCAGGGTAAAACAAAAATTATTTTTTGGAATTATTGAAAAACGGCTAAGGAAGTAGCATAATATAACTGTAGCTGGATTGTGCTTTCAGTTTCCACAGAAAACACAACAGAGGCTTAATTGGTGTCAGTCCGAGTAAACAAGCGGAGTTCCAAACCAGACTGATTGAAAACATCGTCAGTTTATGGTGATTGCCGAGTTACTGGGGAGACTGAAGTGCAGCTTCTGTGGAAAATGAGAAACAGACCACTGTGACGACTCTCTTTTCTGCCATTAATATGAGAAATAGAAGTATTTATGAGAATGGTGCAGAGCTTGCTCTCATTTCCCAGGAGAGGGCCAATCGTTGTGGCGTCACCCCTTGTGTTCATGCACATGTGCGTGTAACATTAAATATCCCTCCTTGTTAGAGAACAGGCCTGTTAATCAAATGCTGTGTCTTTTTTGTGATTGTTTCAGACTCAACTGTGGATATTTTTTCTTTCCTCTTTTTATCATACATTTGTATCGTTGGACATATGTAGACATTACTGCAATTGCTGTTACGTGGACTTAAGTGAAATCAGGACCAGATCGCATGTGATAATGAATTAAACGTTTAAGGAACGCGGAGTCCTCAGCGTTAGCTCAGTTATGGTTTACAAGGAGGAAGGGACATGCAAAACTGACTTGCTGTTTGTTAAATGACTTTTTTCACATTCATCATTTCAAAACAAAGGTTGAGTATTTAGGATAAACTATAATGAGAATCAGCAAAAGGAAACCCAGGTAGATCAAAGTGCAAATCAGTCAGCAGTGGACAGTCAGAATTAAATGTGGAGAGGAGTGATCTCTCCATTTTATTGAGGTAGTGTTCGTCGTAGCCTCCGGTCTCACTGACAGGACACTGAGCAGCCTCCTCTTCGATCTCACCACCTGATCAACACGCTTCTGAACACAAATGCACAAACCCAAGATCTGCTTATTAAAACAGAAGCTATAAGAGAGCTAGGCCTGCGGGGTGCTGTCTGGCTCTGAGCAGCGAGTTCGGCTCCACTAGCCTCCAAACAAAACCACCCGATGCCTGGGTGGCTGAAACCAGCTGGGTGGGTCCAGGATGAATGTGTCGAGCGCCGCAGAGGAGCTGGTCAACAGCTCAGTTGCACTGGGTTATGCAGGAAGTCGTGCTCTGCTTCCAATTAAGCGCAGGGAGATATGTGTCCCTTGACGACGGGGTAGCAGGATGCTTTGGGAGATGTCAGCTGCTTGTCAAATGTATATATTACATCTCAAGAGCCTTGTAAAACATGCACGGGCTGTTTAATGAGCATGACACGTTAGGGTGTTAAGTTATCAACTTTTAAGCTCAGCCAGTGAGCAAATATGTTAGAAAAATGGATTCAGGAAGTGTGTAGGCCGGGCCGACAGACCACACTCCCAGGCTGTCTGATATAACACCACTGTCATCCAGAGCTGACTCCAACAGGGGGTGACTGACTCCTTCGGCTAACGGTAAGCCCAGCAGGTAAAGCATTCTCAACCACCTTACTGAGATTTATTGACCTTCAAACTGGCAATTGCAGATGACAAGCATCTTGCTGTTTAACAACAGAAAGCAGTGTAATGTTGCATTCACATGATTGTAATGCTGTATTTTTAAATAATCATTGGCCTGAAAAACAAGTCAAATATTAAGCACTGATTTTAGTCATGGGGGTAGGACTGTAATGCATTAGATAAGGTTGCAGTTGTACTGGTGGGATGTGTATAAACATCCTCGGTTGACCTTCAGTGGTCTACTTTTTGCATTTCCAGTACAGTATTCCTCAAAGAATGGGCAAGCTTATTCAGCCTCTCAATTCAAACCCTCATCAAGCGTAATGAGAAGACGGTTAAGGGCTTTCAGTGGAAACAACAAAAAAGAACAAACAGTGTATCCTGAATCACAGTCCCTTGGCGCACAAGTGTTGCAAGAGCAAATGACCCAGGAGCCGCTTATGGCACCAGTTTGGGCCGAAAGGAGCGGCATTTGATATAAACAAAGCAAGTTTCGTGTTGCGTTCTCAGAAACTGGTGAAAGAACATCCCACCAATGTGCTCAAGGCCTACATACCGGCCCCGATTGTACCACTGATTTGTATAAACCTCTGAGCCGACTTGGTAAACACCATAGTTGTTATGAACTGAACAAATCCGCCGCAAACTTTTATCATTCAAGCCACATTCACTTTATCAAGACATAACATAAAAACAAAACAATCAAAAACGCATTAAGGACTGTGATACAAAGTCACAGTAACTGATTATAATTCAAGAAATATGTGACAGGAATTTTTCCTTTATTTTCACCCTAATGGAACTTTCATGTTTTACATTTTATGCCTGTTAAAAAAAGATAGAGATATCAGTTTCTGCAAACAAACAAAATTAGCTGAAAAAGCAAGTTTTCATTTAGCAGGCTGGTCAGACAAAAGAGTGAATTTGCACGTTTCACCTAATGTAAATTTCTTGCTACAAGGGGGGAATCTATAAAATCTTGTCATGTCACTGTGTGTGAGGACACACACACACACACACACACACACACACACACACACACACACACACACACACACACACACACACACACAC
>JABJVR010000036.1:1224892-1252487 GCA_025773905.1 Chitala chitala
GTTTTTTCTTTTTTGTTCGCTCGCCCTCCTACCCCCCCCCCCCCCCCCCCCCCCCCCCCCCCCTCCGCGGCGGCGGGCCCGCGCGCCCCCCCCCCCCCCCCTCTCGTGAAAGATTGCGTTTCAATTGGCCTGACAACAATGTATGCTCTGGCAGTGGGCGGATTAGTGCGGTCACATGACTCCTTAGCTGCTTTTGACACAAACACACCCCCACACACCCCCCCCGGTGTGTGCGCGCACACACATTTGCAGCTGTTGAAATTCTTTGCCCGCAGAGCTGAGCTCAGTACACAGCCCCAGAATCTCAGCCAGCCAAATCTGTTAAGCAAAGGAGCTCTCTCACCGCGAAAACTGGGACCGCGCGGCGAGGAGGGCCGAATGGACCAGTCCGTCTCCCCATCCTGAGCGCCAGTCTGGAAGTGATCATGCTGGTTTTACTGGGAGGCCTGTCGACTCGCTAAGAAGCTCTGGGACGGAGCAGAACAGGTGCGCTCATACTTTAACTCGGCTGCGTTCGGTTTCAGCTCCACACTTTAAAGTGAAATTGCATCTTGTGTGGCTTTTCAGTTGGAAAGTAACGCCAATGGTTTGTGAGTTGTTTGGCGGGCGATGGGATGGTCAATACGTGTGTCAGTCATAGTGCTTTCTAAGGCACCGCCCACCTGCGTCTGCATCGTTTGCTTTTTCTGCTCTTTAACTAGAGTACACAATGAATCCTTTGTTCTGTGCCAGTACAGTCAGCGTAATGTTTACTATTGGCGGGAGTGCGTTCAAAATGTGCCCCTCCCCGCCGTGCTCGAGCATGATCAAAGTGTATGCGTGCATGCATTTTAACCCCCCCCCCATTGTCGTTGTGTCATGTGACAGCCAGCAGTGTGAAGCATTAAACGCTCATGTGGACACATGCCAAGGCAGTTTGAAACATCTTAGATGAAGGTGTAATGCCGTCGTTGGTCGAGCTGCCGTGTCCCACAATGAGACTGTCCAGATTAAGTGACCACCTTTTTTTCATAACCACTGCCATTTCTCAATCTTCCCTGTAACTGAAACTCCACTAAACTCTTTCCCCTTCCTCTAAATGTTTTTGAAGGGTTTCATCATCAGCCTCTCTGCAGATCTTAGTGCTGCTTTAGGGCTTTAACCCTTTCCCAGTTTAATGTTGTGGTTAGGATGTTAGAATCCTACCCATAACCCACTGTTGTGATGCACACAGCAGCCATGTGGACTTTGTAAAGCTCCAGAGTTGTTTGGCCAGTCTACTGCTGTAACGTGCTTCGTAGTAGATATTTGGCTAAATTTAGCAGGTTCTTTCCTGGTATTGTTGCCATTCGGATTGAAACTTGACCTAAAAACGCCTCTGTGCTAATTATAGGGGGCAGCGTCTATGAAAAGACTTAGTTTTCCATGAAGTGGGATGGAGGGGGGAGAGAAGGTTGTGTGTTAAACAATGGAGTAAAAACAAAGTTAGTTTAAACAAAGGTGCGCGTGTGTGTGCGTGTGCGTGTTGAGGGCGGGCGGGGCAGGGGTTCAGTTCTTTTGGCTTTTCCAGTGAAATGACTTGTTAATAAAATTAACTGGAAGACTGTTTTACATACCCAGTGTCCTACGCCCATGGTGAGGAACGTCTGCACTTTTGCTTGGATTCCAGCTGTTCCAGCTGTGATTCTGTGAGTCAGTGAACTGTTGCCCCGAGGGGTAGCTAACCTTAACCATGAGCATTAATGGACAATAAGCCATTGATTACAGAGGCAGAATGAGCATCTTGTGACTCCAGTGGAATAGTGGAGGAGTCTGTCACCATCTGCCCATCCTGCGAACTGGGATCACTGGAGGATGGATGCGTCTGGCTAACGGAGCAAGTCGGTGTCTTTATTAAAGCCTCCTTTAGGCGCTGGGGTTTTGTCACGTAGGTAGATGGAGATGATGTCGGAAACGATCGTGTGTGTGTGTGTGTGTGTGTGTGTGTGTGTGTGTGTGTGTGTGTGTGTGTGTGTGTGTGTGTGTGTGTGTGTGATGTCATTCTGTCATTTTACTGCCATACTTCTCCCTGATGGTGGCGTAGAGATGAAAAGGAAGAACCTGTTATAGTTTCCGGGGTGATACCGTTGCACTGAGAAGTGATTCGTGTTTAAAGTTGGACTGATGCTCTGTAAGGCGTGTTAAGGTTTTCCTTCTAACACCAGTGTTTGTTGGCCTGTTTCCACTCAACACGGGGCTGTGTATAGAATGTTGTGCTCAGGTTCTGCCGAACGGATGGCTGTGTTGACACCCGGTCTGTGTTGACAGATAACCGTAAGTACCCTGGGGTTGGCAATGGGGCACCTGTTTGCACTGCGTGTTGTTGCCAACCACAAAAGCTGTAGACAGTCAGAGCTGTTAAGGACAGTGCTTAGAAGAGCAATGTGGGGGGGGGGGGGGGGCTGGTTAAGCCTTCTGGTGGTGGGATGGAGGGGGGTAGCAGCAGACCCAGATTCACCATACCGTGCTTGCTCAGCCTAGTGTTTTTTCATGTGGGTGTATATAATGCCATAGCAGCTCATACATTGTTGGGTCACGGTTTTGTAAAGTGTTTTTGGGGGGTGCACAGTTAGGGCGCTCCCCCAGTGGCTGCCTTACTGACGCAGGGCCGAGTTGCGGCCGCTAATCTCAGACATCTTGCTAAGCGCCGTTTGACCTCACTGAGAGGCTTAGCAGCAGTGTGTGTAAAGACAGCTCAGTCGGGAGGAGTGGAAAATAAAAACAACCTGTAGAAGTGAAGGAACGCTCCTGTCCTGTAGCCCTGTTTGTCGTCTTGTAGCCCTGTTTGTCGCCCTGCAGCCTGTCTCTGCCTACAGGTCTGGCGGCTCAGCCTCCGCGCCAGGCTGTGGAGAAATCTGTCTCGCCGAGTGTTGTCTGTCTGTGGTCACTAACCCGGCACAGAGAATGGTGGGGGGCAAGAGAAAAGACGGGCCTCAAACTCCAATTAAAGTTCCCAGTGGTTTGGATGAAAGACAGCATTGGAGGGTTTGGCGCCTGCACCCCCCCCCCCCCTTTGGCAAATGAACAAACGACATAGAACAGCAGAAGCAGGGTGTTGCTTAGAGCCTACCTTTCAGTCATCAGGTGGCATTGTCGTGTTCTGCACGTACATTTCCATGTGCGCCCCCCCAGTCTTCCTGTAATGTAATTATTTGAAGGACAAATTTACCCAATTTGTTTTTGCTGTTTTTATTTTTCTTTTAAATTTAACATATTTGTCATGTAATTCTTTGCTCGTAGTCCGTGTGTGTGTGTGTGTGTGTGTGTGTGTGTGTGTGTGTGTGTGTGTGTGTATTTTGTATTTTTCGTTTCAGCTGATGTCAGTGGTTTTGATTGCTTAACGAACAGTCTCTCCAAAACACGACTGCAGGGACGACCCCACCCTGCAGTGCACGGGAAGCTGTGTATTAGTTTGACTGTCAAATCACGGTTTCCCTGAGTGGGGGGGGCACGCCCTCTTCCTGTTTGGTCAATCTTGTGTGCTCATTACTTGTTCTGCTTCACCACTTTTCAGATGAACTTCCTGGTTTATCTTGTTCTGCTCCCCTCCCCCCTTTTTGGTCATGCAGGTGAACGTTGAGGATTTGCAGTAAAAGCATGAGCTCAGGTGCCAGCCAAGGGGTGGTGACGACCCCTCCCCCGCCCAGCACGGGCCCCAAGGAACGCTACTTCGATCGCATCAACGAGAGCGACCCGGAGTATCTCCGCTCGCGCAACATGTCTCCCGACCTGCGGCAGGACTTCAACATGATGGAGCAGAAGAAGAGGGTGACGCAGATCCTGCAGAGCCCTGTGAGCCCCCCCCAACACGTCTGCCCCCCACCCCAACATAATGTGGAAGTGGGCTATAAACCCATGCACAAACCTCGGCATTCACCCAGGGGCGGGGTTTAAATTTATGATGTTTGTGTTGGGGTGGTGTCCTGTTCAGAGGTGGACCCTGCCAGAGAGAGGTTCCAAACCCCGCCTCTGTGGGCCTTGAACTGGAAAAGTGGTTTGAAAAGTAAATTTTGCTGTTGATATTGTGGTAGAAGTATTCAGGTAACGCTGGCCTACTGGTGTCTGAACAACAAGATGATTTAATTCTGGCAGACAGAACCTTGGACAGCTGACTGTGAGGATGGCCTGACCTGGGTCTGTCTGACTAAAGTTTGTCTTGATGTTCACCACGGGACATTGTGCTGAACACGCCCTTTACAAACGCATTCCATGTGTCACTTGGCACGGTGCATGAATAAAAAAATGTTTCGTTAACATGGATACAGGACAGCCTGGGGTTTCCCAAGTACGTGCTTTTGTGTTAAAACCTTTTATTTGTGTGATGTCATTCTTGAAACTAGTTTGATCTGTCTTCTGCCTATACAGGGTACTTCCCTGACAAAAGGCAATTGAAATGACCCAGGTTGGCTGTATGTGTCGGTACACGCACCGGAAGGTTGTGTGTGCAAATCCCTCCATTTCTTTTGTTCCCTGTCAGGACCTCTAGATGTACTTACGGTCCCTGGCTGTTTCTGTGTGAATGAGTGAAGGTGTTAACAGGGCTGAGAATAAACTCCAGCCCTAATTTGCTTGATTAAAATCTCCCAGGGAAAATTATGAATTGGAGCAGGGAATGATTACGGCTGTTCTCTCCATGCAGTGGGGATGTACCACCATCCCCCCCAACAGTCTCAGTCTCTCTCACTCACTTACACACACTCACTCTCTCTCTCACACACACACACACACACACACACACACACACACACACACACACACCTGGGGGCAGGAAAGGCAAGAGTTTTGTGCAGCATGAAAAAGTCAAAGTTTTTGGTGCCGTCTGTATGGGTAATCGTATGTTAAGATGAGTAATCTTAATGCCAAGGCATGCTGGCAGCAGGTTGCTGTGGCAGCCATGGAGGAAGGGGGGTGTCTTTTAGCCAGAGCCTCTGAGACAGCTCCATGCACCACGGAGTAACAGTCAGTTCACCAGGGTACTCTTAACCCAAAAGTACCTTGGTTTCTTTCATGTGTTGGGAGGGTATGTAGTTTATAGTGTTCTCTGGACAAAGTATTTACGCTCCACCCCCCCTCTTGCCCTATTGTCCCGTTTAATAGTGTGTGCCACATAACTTCTGGAGCAGAAAGCTGCCTCCTATTTTCACTGGACAAGGTTTTTGGGGAGGTGGGGGGGGAGCTGGGACTGACTCCAGGACTGTCTGTCCCCACCCCCCCAAAAAGGACTTTTAGCCTGGATGGGCAAGAAAGAACAGAGCACTGTTCAGAGTGCTGAGAAGTTCCCATGTCTCGCCTCATCGGTGAATTGTGAGGTCGCCGGTCCGGTCCGACCCGGCCCGGTTTGTCTGAAAGGACACACACTCGGCTTTAATTTGTGGCCTTAGGCAGCTTTTTTCTCTTCCTCTTATTTTATTTAAATGAATAATTTTTCTTACCCATGTAGAAGAGCTATATAAGGTTCTCTCAGGTCATGCTTAATGTCCGATGGAATGCCAGTGAACTGCGCTGGTGTTGCGCAGGTTGTCAGCGCGTAGCCAGACTGCATTGTGCTCGGCCTGTCTGCTGCAATGCTCAGGATGCATCTGCTGCGTGTTTTCTCACGCTGGGCCTGTCTGAAGTCAAGACATCACTGACCCTTATCACTGCATGCACTGAATGTGTGACATAAGTGTGTGTCTGCAGATGAGGTGTGGGTGGGTGGGTGTGTGTGTGTGTTGGGTGGTGGAGGCAGTGCACAGGGAGTGAACATTTATCTCCGTTGGCCCTTCCAGTCATTCTGAACCACCTTAATTTTGCACGGTTATTACCAAGCGTGGTTAACTCCATATTTCCATAGCGAAGTCTAGCAGGCAAATTTCAAAAATTGTTTATCCAGGATATATAATTTTTATACTTTTTGTCTCTTGAAGTGTTAAATGTCAGTCAGAGTACCTCTTAGAGCAGAACTTTGGTTTATTGGGTTAATTCCTCAGCTTTGGGGGTGCGGTCGCTGTGGTAACCAGCTCGGCAGTGTCAGACACAGCGTGATGTCGGCTGTCAGGTCCTAGTGCTAGTGGAGTTCCGTAGCTGTCTGCATCCACTGTATTGTACAATGGGTCTGGACTTTTCCCACCCCCATGATCTGCCACTTCATTTGTCCCCTGCAACACACACAGTCCTCAGCTCTGCAGTTTCCGGTCAATTTCTCACTTTCATAAAAAGTCTTCATTAATTGCGAAACTGGCAGATTTTAATAATTGTCCTTTTGTGAAATTGTGACTGCTCTGGAATCACAAGTGATGCGGTCGGAGGCCTGACGTCTCTCTCCCGCTGTCCCGTCAGACCCGACAACGTCATGCAGGATCAGCAGCTGCCCGTTTACCCCTGCCGTGCTTGTTTCTGATTGGCCCTGATGTGCTCCACCTCTGGCAGCGTATTCGAGAGTGCTGGCTACTCCGGGTTGCGGGTTCAGTGTGCCTGACAGGCAGAGCGCAGATGGTCCACACGCCAGCGGCTGTGCTCGATGAGGCATCACCGTAGCCATCTGGGTCAGCTCGGTGCATGGCCACACTCACAAAGCCCTGTTTTCTGTTTTTCAGGCCTTTAAGGATGAGCTGGAGGGGCTGATCCAGGAACAGCTGAATAAGGGGAACAACCCGACGGGGCTGATGGCATTGAGGCAGATCGCCGACTTTTTCATGGCCAGCTCAGTGGCAGGTTTCTCCACCTCGCCCCTCAGTAAGCATTGCCATAGTCATGACGACAACACAGACACTGTCGGTCCAGGAGTGGTCTGGACCCCAAGGCTTGACCCCTGTTCACTTCACTTTGTCTTAGACTCCTGTTTTTCTCCAGGCTCCTTGTGTAGAACCTGGCAACACCAGACTAACATTGAGTTTTACTAGCCCACTGCAGAGCCACGATGGTCATGCAAAGCCCGTTTAACCAAGTTTCAGGGCACTGAATCCAGCCAACATTCAACCCAGTGCTGTTATTGCAGTTTGCGTCCATGTTTCCTTGAGTGTGATGCAGTGCGGATAAATTAAGTGCAACCACTACTCATGAGAATTTTCTTAATTAAAGCTGACTTTTAGAGTGGTCGTAAAATGATTGTTCAGGATGTGTCTGTTTAAATGCCATGCGGTAAACCGTTTTTCTGTTTGCTACATGACTTTGTGATTTGTGTTTGGCATTTAAAAAGCATCTTCATCATTATTTTAGAACATCAGAAACACTCTCGTACCCCTCCTTTCCTCGTGTTTCCTTTTTATTTTTGGGGATTGCAGTTTAACAACTCTGTATAAATTGTGGCGTAACCGGGGGTTAAAATGTTTCCAGACCGTCCCTCTTATGCCAAGAAACCGTCCCAGTGACCTTCGAGGAGGGAGGAGCAGCATTTCCTCTTAGTAAATCTAACAAGACAAACCGTCCTTGTAAAACCTGATCATCTAATGTGCTTATATAAAACAGAAAGGACATGACCCACTTGTTAAACTGACTTTTCTTTAATTGGGATAATGACCTTGCTTAAAGGTACAACTACAGGCCGTCCCGCGTGGGACTTGAATCGGTGTCCGTCTGGTTACAGACGAGCAGCATTCACTGCTGTCCCCCTAAATGGTGCCAATAAGTGTGGCAGGCAGGACTGTCACTTGTCATTATGGGCCACAGGACAAGACTAGCTGTACCAGAGTGTAAATATGCCCAAAGCAGCAGGTCTGCTAGGCCCAGACAGACCTTTCAGTTCCCATTGTGTCACTGTGGCTAATAACGATGGTTGCTACAGAGCCTGTGTTTTGTTGTGTGGTTTCGTCTGGCTGTGAACGGGACACCGCGCCGACTGCGGTGACCGCTCTGACAGCTGTGACGGACTGACTGTGACCGCGGTCTCCTCCAGGCATGGGGATGGTCACGCCCATCAATGACATGTTCGGGGTGGAGTCCGGCACGCTGGCCAAAGGAGAGAAGCAGATTCGCTGCAAGCTGGCGAGCCTGTATCGACTTGTGGACCTCTTCAGCTGGGCCCACTTCTCCAGCTCCTACATTACAGTAAGCTCCACCCGCAGCGCTGGACAGGTTCCTTCTGCTTCCAGATGTTTTGAAGACATTTTAGGGCTTGGTTTTGGAACGCTCATCTTGGATCTTGGAGAGGGCTTTGACCCAGGAGGATTCTTAATGACTTGGCCTGTCTTCAGTTCAGCTTAATTCCGTTTATTTTTATGCACCAGGCTTTCCGGTTTACTTGCTTCACAATGCTTAACAGGTGCTTGGCTTCAACGTTTGTAGCTGGGTTTGTAATTCAAGGATGACTTAGCAGAAGATGTAGAAGTGGTTAAATTGAGGCAGAGGAGGGACTGAGTAGGGAAGGGCAGTTGGCAGAATTGGGCTGTTCTGCAGCTAAACTATGCCGTGTTATTAATCATCAGTCTGTCTGTAAACTCTGTCACCTAACCACACAGATGCATAGCCAAAGCCGCTTCAAAACCTAACCCCGGTTTGGTAGTGATTTGGTGTACTATCTCCCCATTTTTCAACTGCTTATTTTTAAAATTTTGTCCCCCCCCCCCCTTTTTTTTTTTTTTTTAAGGTTAGGGTGAACAAAGAGCAAGACCATATCCTCATCATCCCTCGGGGCCTGTCCTTCTCTGAAGCCACAGCCGCCAACTTGGTGAGTGCACGTTCCACATCGCTGTGGGTTTCCATGGGTCGGGGAAACCTCTTTGGGCATGTGGAGGTGATTTGATTCATCGATGCCTCCATTTTTTTTAGCCTGCCGTGATGATGTATGATGGCATTGCTGTCTTTCACTTGGAACACCGTATGTTCACAGCAGATTCCTCTGTCCAGTTCTCTTGAGTTTTCTGACACCAAAGACATGGCAAACAGTGACTCTTGCCATGACTTCCCCTCAGGCACGGTTGGCAAACTGTCGGATACAACTCTGAGCGTTAGCGGGCGGTGCCTAAATGCCACGGTAATGCAGAGTGACGGTTTCTCATCTGAGACTAGGTGTAACCAAACGAGTCCCGTTCCAAGCCGTGTCCCTCTGTCTGATCTGCAGCTTTTGAGCTGTCCCCCAGCGTTCCCATTGCTAGCCTCTCCAATAAACCTGGTGAGGAGAGTTAGCCATCCGGGAGGAAACTTTTCTCTCGCTGGTGGGAAGACTTCAGTTTTCTCTTGCGGTTGAACCGGTTTGATAACGAGCCGCCTTTGCGGATAACGTTCGCTTTAGCGGCGGCTCCTTGGGGCACGGAGAAAGAGGAAGTTTACATTGTTCTCGGACTGCAGCGATAAGAACAGCTTAAGACGTGACACGTTTCATTCCATTTCGATTGCGGTTGTGCTGAAAGGTACTTTTATGTGCCTTGTTCTCACTGAACGGGTTTTGGTCCACAGATAGCATCGGGGAGGGGCGCTTGTTCTTGAGGGTTTCTTGAGTGCCGCACCACAGTTGGTCCCAGTGCTTTTGGATCCTATTGGGGTCCGTTTTGTTTGTTCTGTTTGACCTCCCTGTGAATAAAATTTAGATGGACATTTTGTCATGGCTGTGTCTTGGCGGAGTAACCACATGACCTACCTCGAGTCCCTGTCCTGTCACAGCTGACGTCTGTCAGCTACCCGTACAGCTAAGGGAAAATGTGACCCCCCCCCCCCCCAGGGTGACATGTCTGTGCCTCCCCAAAGCTGCCTGTGTTTCCCCTGCCTGTCTGTGCCCCTCGCCCTTGGTCCTCGGCAGATCTGTCAGTTGAAATCAGTCAGGTTTGCTCCGTGGTCCGTCCTGCAGATGTCGTGCCATGAGGCACGTTTCTGAACCTCGTTCTCTTGCATCCAGGCTATCGTCATCGATGTAACACTTTTTCCACCAGCCCAAAACCCGAGTCTGCTCAAAGTCAATCGGTGAACCAGATGGCCGGTTCGTGGAAGCGTCTGTCCGAGTTAATCACTGTGCCTGACGTAACCGGGCAGTGGCTTACCAAACTTGTTTAGTTGCTAAGAGACCGGAGTGGAATCTGGACACACATTGATTAGAAGGATAGATATTGAGCATGCTGGAACACAATGGGTGTCTGTGGAACTGAGTGTCTGTGCAAAGTCGATACTGTGACTTTGTGGCATCTGTGGGTGAAGAGGCAACTGAGGCAAACTGTAGGTCAAGGGTGAATCTTCACTACTGATATATACTGTTATTGATTGGCTGTGTTTGTTTTTCCGGTTGTCTAGACAGCGGGGAAATGTCCGCCATGTGTTCCAGGAAACGTCAGTGCCTCAGCCAGAAACGTTTAATTTGCTTAAAGATGCTGCGAGTTGAGAGAACGTTGGTTTTTAACGGCGTTGGGACTCCAAGCTGAATTGCAGAAGAGGATAATGGGATTTGAGAAGAAATATGTTGTACTTTTAAATCTATATTAAAAGGAACGGTTGGCATGACCTTGAGCAGAAGCTGATGTTGTAAAATCCTGGCTCAGTACTGAAGTAGAAGCTTATTAAGTTTCTTTGGATTTTCACCTCTAATC
The DNA here is from genome assembly GCA_025773905.1 of Chitala chitala. NCBI lineage: Eukaryota > Metazoa > Chordata > Actinopteri > Osteoglossiformes > Notopteridae > Chitala > Chitala chitala. The sequence goes on from JABJVR010000036.1 coordinate 1,235,401, forward strand.
CGATGGTGGTATTAATAATTAACTGTGTTTGTAAAGAGTTTTGACGGTGCGTGCTGTGCCATTTTGGGCCTGGTGTTTGGGTGACCACGTGCTTCCGCCCATCCGCAGGTGAAGGTGAACATCCTGGGCGACGTTGTTGACCAGGGCACCACCAACCTGCAGATCGACCCTGCGGGCTTCAGCCCACACGCCGCCATCTACTCCATGCGGCCTGATGTCCGGTGCATCATCCATGTGCACACTCCCGCTGCCGCAGCCGTAAGTGTCCCTGGGGGTGGCGGACCACAAACACAAGCCCTCCTTATTAGTTGTTCTCTTCCTCATGTTGTACTGTTCAGTATTGTGCACTTCTGAGAAATTTAAAGTAGCACATTTATAATCTCCCGTTATTGTAAAACTTTTGTTAATGTTGACCTTTTCCAGTGGGAGAATTTAGTGGGTGTTTGTCTTATGTTGTCAGTGATTGGCTTAACGACAGCAAATAAGATATCCGTTTGGTTGTGACTGACAGGACAGTGATCCCACCCACAGGACGCCTTGCTCCTCCCTTTCTGACACCTTTCTGTTTGCCTTTGTTGCTTGCCCACAGGTCTCCTCTATGAAATGTGGCCTCCTGCCCATCTCCCAGGAGGCCCTGATCCTTGGAGACATCGCCTACTACAACTACCAGGGCTCCCTGGATGAGCAGGAGGATCGTATTGAGCTGCAGAAGGCGCTCGGCCCGTCCGCTAAGGTAGGCAAACCCCCCCGATCCCCTGCCCAACACAACAGCCCGCCAAGTTCTCACCCAGCTTCCATCTCCCTTCCAGGTCCTGGTGCTGAGGAACCACGGTGTTCTGGCCCTGGGGGAGAGCATCGAGGAAGCCTTCCACTACATCTACTGCGTTCAGTATGCCTGCGAGATCCAGGTGCGCTGGGGCCCAGGCGTGGCACCGCCAAACACTTCTCGAGCCGCCTGGCATCGGCATCTCGCATAGAACCACTGCTGTAAAAAAGTGTCATTTTGTAATGATGCGATACAGACCAGCTGGGGTGCTAGTGTTTAGGCAGTTTGGCCTTCTGTTTACTGAGTTACTGTGTGCACCGTGCCTGATGTGTAGCCCTACAGGAAGGATTGTACTAGCGCCAAGCAGGGTGGACGTTGATGGGCCTCATGCTTATAAGAGTAACGTGGAGCTCCCTCAGCTTGAAAATTAGCCAACTGTAAAATCCGTGCTTGTGTGTAGTCAGCGTACGTGCCCAGTGCCTGTGGCTTTCATTGATTTTTGTATATACAAATGCTACTTCACATGCTGCGTGTGCATGTGTGTTTGTGTGCATGTGTGTTTGTGTGCATGTGTGTTTGTGTGCATGTGTGTTGGACGTGATGAACCAGTTTGTCAGCCTGTGTGTTACGAAATGAATGCACGGGGCTTTTGGGTTATGTTCAACTTTACTGTAGGCCATTTGTGAGTAAAGTCAAGTTTGGTTTTTTTTTTTTTTTTTTTTTTTTTTCCCCCCCCATGTTTTAATGTTGTTAAAGTGGTTGATGTTTTCTGGTTTTGTTTTCGTTTTAAACAAATTTATATCCTTTAAAAGTCGACACAAGATAGCTTGACCCCCCAACTAACCCCCACTGAAATTTATAGGAGTGCAGTCGACACATATTGTACTAACAAATCTCTTTGAGCAGGATTATAAATTTGTAAATTGAAGTGGATTATCAGGATTGTGTTTTACAAATGTGGGTGAAATGGCGCAGAATTCAGCAAGGGTGAATCGGTGTGTGTTAAGTACAAAATCTGTTTTCCACGTGACACAAACTCAAACACAACAAAGCCTATTTAATTTCTATAAATAAAATCTGGGCTGTGTTGGACTAGACTATACATATTTTTCCTAACCCTAAATCCTATACTGTGTTTGTGTGTGTGATGTCATATTTTCTATAGAAGAGTGTTCATAAAAATAAGATGCATGTATTTTTTTTATTTTTTTTTAATGCCAAGACTAGTATTTTAGCCCTGAACAATGTCCAGAAATGGATATTAATGCGGGTAAAACCCTGGCAGGGTTTGTTTACAAATAAACATAATCCTGTGCGTGTACATGCTTGTGCACACGTGTGACCCGGGCCGCTGCGTTTGCGGCATGTTTTGCACGTCCCAGGTGAGTGCTTTCTCGTGCGCTGGAGGCTTGGACAATCTGATTTTGCTGGACCTGGAGAAGTTCAAGCCCAGGACCCAAAAAGTGGCACTGGAGGGCGTCAACATGGGTAGCCAGACTAAGTGGAAGGCGGGGGAGCTGGAGTTCGAGTCCCTCATGAGGATGCTGGACAACCTGGTTAGTGGCCTGCTATAGTAAAGCACCGCAGCAAGTCAGACGCGCGAGTGCTCATTCAACCCTGCCATGCAGGAAATGCAGGTTTTGCGAGGAGTAAATTTGCGAGGTTCTGTGTTTTGTTTCTTTCTGCATCCCGTCAGCGTTGCGCACGTGTGACAGAGCAGGTGGGAGCTGGTGTTGGGTGTTTACAACACCCTGCAGCACCGTGCACTGCAGACCAGTTTCTCTGTTACATAATGATATGAGTATTTGGGCCCGGTTCACGCCCCCCAGCCTGACCGGCTCCCTGCAGCGGTATGAAGGTTGTTTTCTCATGGCCATCCCAGTGAGGCAGTGTGTGGAAATACATTTATACTAAAACTAATACTTTAACAGACTTGTTTGAAGTTAGCAGGGTAAGAGTAAGTAAAATGTTATAAACGGTCGCCAGTATTGAAGCCTATTTACCCTATTTCCCATCGACACACGCATAATAAATGTTCTGGATGATGTTTTTTGAGCTCTCGATTTGCAGACATGAGAAGAAACATGTTGATTTACAACTCCTTTCTTTCCATCACGCACGCGCACACACAGCTTTTGTACATGATGGGAGTGTAAATCCGTAATAATCCTCGGTTTAATACACACTGGACAGGCTGGGTTAATGCTGGCTCTTATATATGTTAAGTTACCATGTGCTGTTACTGGCCACATCTCAGTAATTTAAAAGGAGAACCATTTAAAGTTGGCGTTTATTGTAAATGTAGGCTTGTGTATGAATGGGATCCAGGTGTAAGGTAGGCACTCAGTTGCACTCATGACATCGGGCTAAACTACTGTGGTGTGGGGAGGGGAGAGTTTCTGATCCATAACCAAGACTTGGATCCCAACCCCTGAACCAGTCAATGCCCCCCTCCAGGGCTACCGGACAGGCTACGCTTACCGGCACCCAATCGTGCGTGAGAAGCCGCGTCACAAGAGCGACGTGGAGATCCCAGCAACCGTCACGGCCTTCATGTTCGAGGATGAGGACGGGGGCGTCCGACTGCCCCTGCGCCTGCTGGCCCAGCGCCAACAGCAGCGCGAGAAGACCCGCTGGCTCAACTCTCCCAATAGCTACACCCGGGTCAGCGTGACCGAGGGCGGCCCGGCCGAGGACAGCGCCGCTGCACGGATCAAGACCATGGTGAGCACCTGGGCCCACCACCAGGGGGCGGTCACACACCTTCTCCAGACACAGTGACGAGCCAGCTGTTCAGCCGGCTTTCCTTTCGGCTACACCAGCCAGTGACTGACAGCTGTCTGTTAGCATCTCCTGTGTGCTTTAAGCCTTTCCTGCTGGGATAAATTGAGCAGACTGAAACCGGGTGATACTTTATACAACACCAATTATCTGAAAGCCAGACTTAAGTAAAAGTTCAGATATTATACTATAAAAATACTTTCATTACATTACACCTCTGGTGATGAGTGCCTGCCCCACTCCTCCAGTGTACAATTGAAGCTTCAGTTTCCCTGTAACTGCCATTAGACCAGGCTTCCCAGAATGCATTCATACGTCTTGTTCTGGGCCTAATCAGCATGCAGTTCATCTGTTTTGTGTGCCTTGTTTTCAAGTCTGAGTGTAGAGTAATTTAAACCTGTTAAACTCTGAAAATCCTTTTTTGGCATGTCTGTGTGCCTGTATTATTAATTTGTAGTTTGAAAAGAGTAACAGCCATTCTCTTGTTTTTGTCTTTCTGTCCTAACTTCTTGACATCCTCCACTCATGTCATTACAGCAGATTACTGGGCAGAATGTTATTCGGTTGTGTTTGTCAGGGTCAGTCACGGGTGTGTTTGTCCGTTCTTTGAGCGGTCCCCTCGGGTTTGCTCGAGCCCTCGCCTCATACCCTGGCCCTGCCGTGCCCAGTGGGGACACAGCACTTCAGACGGCCCAATGAAAAACGAGTTTATACAAAGGAAAAGGATATTGACAACCTTGAGAGACCGAATGATTTTAGAAAGGGGAAAAAGTTTCAGAGTGATGCAATTCCCCGTGGATTTACAACAGGAACTTTGTGGAGCAGATGTTCAGCAGTTCCATTTATTGACGCAGAAAACCTCCGTGTTTTTGGACCTCTTTCAGAACGTTCCCTCCCTCCTTCCACCATTTCAGATCTAGGTTTCTTGTTAACGTGACACTGACTAACATCTGTATTACTGAGTCATCGGAGTTGGAACAAAAGCCTTGTTTGTTTACTTTCACATTGTTTGGGTGGTGTTATGGTGAGGCCTCCTGGGTCATTGTGGTTACACGGACATTTTTTTTTTTTCTCTTGCTCTAGGGTTCCCCCTTCTGGAGTACAAGTCAAAAGTTAAATTTGATACAAATATGCTTACAATCGAGATTGAATTAACTTTGTTTTTAGTGGATGAAGTCAGAAGACTCCAACAACACCAGCGGAACACCTATCAGAATCGAGGACCCGAACCAGTTTGTCCCTCTGAACACAAATCCCAGTGAGGTGCTGGAGAAGAGAAACAAAGTAAGTGAAGTCACCGGCTCGCTCTCCACCCTCACTCCCTGCAGATGTTGTTATATCCTGACAGGGATGCAGCGACGCAAACTAACACATGACTCAGGTTTACCTCAGGCCACCAGATTGCTAACATACGGCAAGTGTCCCTCCACGCACTTTCTGAGGAAGGCGACACGTTCTGCCTGCCTCTGCACGTACCTCAGGCTGAACTGGGCCTGTGGTTTGTCAAGAATTCCGATTCATATGCGATTCCGATTTGCCTGGAATTCTGGGCACGGACTTGTGTGAGCAGGTCCAGCTGCAAAGAGATGTCACAGCCGTCTGGTTTACAGCTGCGCTCGTGTGAAGGAGCTTAAACACTCATCAGTGGTCGAAAGGCACGTCAACCCCCGCGAGGGTTTATCGATCCGTGTAGGTTTTGTTGATGACTGTAGTGGCTAACAATCAGAGTTCAGCATCTCTGCTTGCTCTCAGCCACTGACTAATTTGCTTAGGCTGATGATTTGGAGCTCTGTGATCCATCTTAAAGTGTAACATAATTACTGTGATAATTACAGCCTTTGGTATGTAATTAGGTGCTTGTCATCACCGTCGTCTTTTAGTCGTAACTGGGCTGTCGCCTACAACAAATTGGCAATCCGTTAAAACCGCGACATTGAAATCTTAACGACTGTTGGCTTTGAGCTTGGTTGTTGGACGCCAGGTGAAGATCAAAGTTGAACGGTCCTTTGTGTCTCTTTTTTGGAATTGTTTTTGGACACGGCTGCCGTTTCGACTTTAAATAAAGGCCGTTCGCTGTAATGAAGTTGACACTAGATGAGCTAGTTTTTCCCTCCTCATCCTGCCGTTTTGACCGTTGAGGCCAGAAGAACTTGGCTGACGTTCTTAACATTCTTATTTCTCTTTGTTACAGATCAGGGAGCAGAACAGATTCGATCTCATGACGGCCGGACCCCAGTCCCAGCTGCTGGCTGGTATTGTGATTGAACGCCAACCTGTAAGTTCCTCCTATTTGTTTTGAGCTAATTGGTTCATTTGTAAAACCTTTTTTAAGTGATTCACTTGGTTTTACTTTAATAGAAACGTGTTGAATCTTGCATTACCTCGTGCAATACCTTATAAAATGAATAGCCACGAGGTGGCGCCAAGAGCAAAGATTACTGCAGTATCCGAATCAGCTTTAAACCTCGGTCCTGCGTCATGTCGGTCCTGCGTCATGCAGTTTTGTTGTCCAAAAGGTTGCCCATTAACAGCAGTAATGGGCATTACAGTGTCAGAAATGGCAAAATTTCAGTTGCTGCATTTTCACCACCTGCTCTGATTTCTTCTGAATTCAGGGTCAGGATTATGCAAAGGTAATAACACTGTTTTTAGATGGAGTTGGTGGTTGTTTGTTTGTTGTAGTGGTTGTGGGTTTATTTCTGTGATGTCAGTTTACCGCATGCCATAACATGTATAGGTTTTGTAAAAATATATTTTTTTGTTGCATGTAGGCAGAAAGTCCTTGATTCAGTATTTGCAAAAGTTGACATTCCTGTGGGCTTGGCTGCCGTGTACAAGGCCCTCTCTGAAACGTGTGAAGCTCGCCATCATTTTGTCTTTTGCCGTCGGAGTGCAGAACAGGCATTCCCTCGTCCCTCCCCCACTTGTTTGCTGGTTCAAATAAGCATCGGGGTGGGCCTGTGTAGTAATTTTTATACCCCCCGAATGTCTCTAAGCCCCTCTGCTTTCCCCTGACACTGTCCTGACCCACCAGCTGGACATCGTTAAGTTGTGCATGTTGGTTTGAGACTTGTCTGCAGGCTGCCTTGGTTTTAAGAGGGGAAACAGCCCAGACCATTGAGCTGTGTAACGTTGTTCATTGTCAAGCCAAGTTAGATTTTGTTGTTTATCTGCATCCATGCTGCTGCACAGTTATTGAATGTGTGTGTGCGTGTGTGCATGCGTGTTGCCGTGCCAACCCTGCCGGCCTCTCCCCAGCCCTTCGTGGCACCCGATGAAGACCAGATGGAGCGTCTTCCTCCCAACCCGTTCAGCCAGCTGTCCGAGAACGAGCTGGAGCAGTACAAGAAGAATGTGGAACGCAGGCAGCTCGGCGTCGAGGGTAAGGCCTCGCCCCCGGGGGGTGGGGGTGTCATCAGGAGGCCCGCGCTCGCTGGGGTCTGTGCGCTCTGAGGAAGCGGTCATCTTAAGCGTCTCACGTGCGCAGTCTCGGACGAGAACTCTATACGTTGGGCCTGTGTGGAGGTGTGGGCGTAGCCAAGCACCAAGGGGGCGGGGCTTCATCACTACATCACCACACTCTGCCCCCCTGCCCCTGGACTGTAACTCTTCTGTCACAGTTCTAACTATACCTGAGACTAACATCGCATGCCGGCTTCAGGTGCTTCTAAATCTCACACACACACGGCAGCCTGTAGCAGTCTGTGCCACACTGATGAATGTACCGGTAAGAGTGTGTGTGTGCGCGTGCGCATTCATCCCCTAATCATCATTTGTTGTAACAGTGTGCAGGATATTAATTGCACTTGGATACTGTATTTGTGCTTTTAACACTTAATTAGCTTATTTAAGGGGGGGGGGGTGTGTTAATCCTGACATTCTGACAAACCACTTTGTCCCAGGCACATGGAACCAGCTAACGTGTGTGTGTGTGTGTGTGTACCAAACGGTCCTGCATGCCATCTGTGTATTTGTGTGTATGTGTGTGTGTGTGTGTGTGTGTGTGTAACTCCACTAAACTCTTACTCCCCCACCCCACCCCACCGCAGATGCTGAACACGAGCTAACGTCCGACGACGGGTCGACTTTGTCTCAGTCTCAGTCCCAAACTCAGTCTCCACAAACGACTCCGGCTAAAGAAGGTACCGGAGCAGTGCGCTCGCGCCCCCCGGGGCCACGGGGGCGTGCACTTTCGTTTCCTGCCATCGACGCGCAGCTCTGAGCTGCTGCCATTGAATCTCATGCGTTTATACATGCACTACACCATCTCAGCCAGGAGGGGCGCAAGATGGCAGCTCCCAGAGGCAGTTCATATTTACAACCTCAAAGAATGCTGTTCTTATAAAGCACTTTGGGCAGCTCTCTTACGGACACGGACACACACACACACACACACACACACACACACACACACACACATATTTTAACAACGAAAAATTGTGCACATAGACTTAAAGAGCTCAAAATCAAAACAAATGAGGGAAAAACTGGTTTTAAGTATGAACTACTGACTTCTCCCGGTAACACCCTTGACAGCAGTGTGTTTTCCAGAAAAATAATTAGCTTTGCCTAACGAACTCCTGCCCGCCCTGTAGAACGACAAGGTTCTGTCTCCGTGAACGGTGTACATCGTGGCCAGAGTCCTAACCCTCTGCTCCTTACTCACAACCCCCCAGAGAACCACATGATTGTGCTGCTCAACGGCAAGGATGACGGACATGACGTGGAGGGCGACCTGAGCAAGCGCGTGAGCCAGCTGACCACGAGCGCCGAGAGCGTGGAGATCACGCTGAAGGATGGCGAGAAGATCGAGGAGGTCCCGTCTCCCGAGAGCTCGCCCTCCAAGTCCCCCAACAAGAAGAAGAAGAAGTTCCGCACTCCCTCCTTCCTTAAGAAGAACAAGAAGAAGGCTGAGGCCTGAGGGGGACCTTGGCTCATTTGTCCTTTTTTATAATTATTTTTTTAAAACCCACAATTACGTTAAAATGACACTGCACATTTTGGAAAGAAAATTATATAGTATATGAAATTGGTCACGCGATTTAAACAAATCTCTATCCAGGGGTGCTATTTTTTTCCCCCCTCATTACAGGAGGCTTTGGGGGGGGATATAAATTTGTGAGCTGAGCAGAGTGGGGAAATTTCCTGGAAAAACTGGCTCTGTGGTTTCTGGTCTCTTCTGTCATGGGCCCAAGCCGAGGCCCAGAGGAAGCCGGTTCTGTTCGGGCCCCTCCTGACTGCTGATCAGCGGCGGCGGTCTCGGGGGCCGTGTCATTTGCCCGATGCGTTTAACCTGCACAGCAGAGCTCGGTCTGTGTGTATATATATATAAATTTTTTTTTTTTTTTTTCTCCTCACCTTTAAACTCTTCCACGTCTAATTGAAACCTTTTTTTTTTTTTTTTTCTTTTCTTGCCATTGCTTGTGTAACGAGTCCCTGTGAATCGTAGCGGATCGCAGCTAGGCCTGCAGGGGTCGGTGCCACACTGGAAACCTCTGATTAAAGACAACAGGATTTCTCATGACGGCGGGGTCTCCCTCTCGCCGTTTGTCATCACATGGGTCCTCTTGGTCTAGCTTAACCACCGGCCAAAATGTGCTGTCACAATTGAAAACCTGTCTGTCCTGCTCTGACTCTGCTTACGAACCTGTGTAGCTTTTCCTTTTTTAACTACTTTGCCAAACAATAACAAAAAAAAAATCACGTTTTAGTGACTCATTTTTTTTTTTTTTTTTTTTATACTTGCGTTTTGACTTTAATTCAAACCTTATGACTCATCTCATACCTTTTTATCATTTACAAAGAGAGCTGATGTAAGTCCACAGTTTTATACTCTATTCTATACTTTTACTGAGAGTATGATTCAAATACGAAGCATGTTTGCAAAGAACTAAATTTATATTCTGACAATTTAATTATGTCTGGTTGTCAAATTATATAGGACTGTATTAAATACATTGTAGCTCAGATTACTAAAACTATGTATAACGGAGATATATAAAACCTAAAGTTTTAATTATATATTTCTATTTTACTTTGCTGCACTTTTGTGGTATATAGTAAGTTGTAGATGCAGAAATTTCACCAAATGAAGGAGAATTTGATGAGAGAGAGGTTTGGGATGGGTAGGATAGGTGCCGGATCAGGCGTGACGTGTCGGTTCTGGAAAGTCAGTTTATGTCAAGATGATGGAGTACTTTTGTGCATTACAATAAAAAAAGAAAATTACATTTCTAAATTAAGCATTTCCCAGTTGCGCAGGTTCTAGTACAAGACATATTTTTTTCTCCCTACAAAGTACAAATGAGAAACCGTCTGTTAAAACCTAAGAGGTCATTTTTGGCAGACCAGTTCACCATATGGTGCTTTTAGTTCTTAAGCCATTTTCCTAGTGTTTTTAGCCACCAGTCCAGACTTCAGCCTGCCTGACTGTTGACGTCGCTATTGGCTAAAACTCCCTGTGCGACACTCCAGTAAGGTTATGCCCCGCCCATTCCACTACCTTCCTCATAGGCTCACAGAAGTGTCAGTCACTGAGCAATATCCCATGTGTCTCTTTCCTTGTCCTGTCATCTGTCTACACACCTGCTCGCCTTCTATTTTAGTTTTTTCATTGAAGTGAATGCTTTTCACTTTTGGTTTGGCTTGCCATTTGTCCAAATTTTCTTTTATATGTAGTATTTTTAAATTTTTTTTTTTTTTTTTTTTTTTTTTTTGCTGTTATTTTGTTTCTGGCTAATCTGGAAGACAAACCTGAGAGGTGCCGACCTCGGGCGGAACCTGCGAGGCCTGGTGCCAGTTTGTCCCGGCGCCCACCAGAGCAACCAGAGACTAATACATCCCAGCCAGCAATGTGAATCGTTTGCGTGTGACGTGACGAGGGGGGGGGCATGTTTTAAGCTGTGTAAATAGCATGTGGCTTTGGGTCAAACCAGTCTGTGCAGACAAAAGGATGAGAGCTGGACAGAGAGGGAGCTTCAGTAAAGGGCGAGTTTCTCGCTGTCGGAGATGACCTCTGCTCACTCGGCTGCGTTTCGTCTCCTGTGCTCTTACTGACTTCTGTTGAAACCTTTTACTGTCTGTAGTACGATGTTTTGTGTTTTTAGTTTTACCCAAATAGTAAGCTTTATATTAACCATTGAAGAGCATAAACTCCCAAATAAACACGCTCGGCTTCGTTTTCCTCTAAACGTTTGCACCTTGTTTTTACTAATGGCTTTATCGGTTTATTTTTCCCCCCCTTCCTGTTGGCATGACGATTTGAGCCAAGCTTACGTGTGACCTGTGGAAACGGTGTCTGGACAATGTAATGGAGTTGCTTTTAGATGTACTGCTTATCAGTGTAAATTCACGAATAAAGCTGTATTTTAAGAAACTGATGTTTTTTTCACGTGTGTGATGTCCGACATGCCTGGTGTTTTTACTCAGTGTGTGTTTCAGCCCAGTGTGCCACACTATTTGTGTTTAGCAGAAATGATGGGGGTGGGGTTTGAATGTTATTCTGTGTGATGTCCATTGTAGGGAATCGTTGGTTTACTCAGTCGGCGTAATTAAGACAAGTAACAAAACTCCATAATTCCCCCGAAAACTCGCATATCAACTGTTTGTGTTCGTGCCTTGAAGCTGAACGTCACCAGAGGCAGGATATGAAATATGCAGGACGTGTTAAGTTACGGCCATCAGGCGTTTGTTGGGAATATGTCCAACTTGTTGAGCTGTCCTGCTACGCCTCTCAGATGCTGAAGTCTGTTTGCAGCAATAAAACACAGGGAAAAGTGGTGGAAAACATTTTAATTGTCGTCACTGCACCAAAATAACAGGCTCCTGCATAAAATTCTCAAGGTACTGAAAGTAATAGCCTGGGCATTTAATTTATTTTTCCCCCAAGCATTAAATTTGTATAAAAAAGGCTTTGACAAATTTGCATGCTGACACCCCTTGTTTGTTTAAGATCAGTGGGAAGCATTCTAAAGATGTTTGTGGGGAGGACAGATATAGAAGTTAATACATAATTACAGGCTGACAGTTTACACAGAAATTGGTGAAATTGATGTTTAAAAAATAATGTAGTTATTTGTGGTATTTTGTTGTTCTTGAGGTTTGGGTTTAACTTTCGGGTTTACCATCACTTTTTTTCTACAATGCCTTTAGAATAATTAATTGTAGTGACCTGCAAGATTGGAGTGAAGGAGCGGCAGAGGGCTACATCACCCTCTGCTCTCCAGACAGCCCCTTGCAGTAAATAACAATGAGCCAACACAGCTCCAGATGGATGCGCGAGGCCCCGCCTGTCTCCCTCTACAGATGCATCCTGGTACTGCGCCTCTTCTGGGTTTACAAAATGGTTCTTTACACCTGCTGCTTTAAAGTTCGTGCAAAGTGAAAATTGCCAAGTGAGTGCTCATCAGGGTTACCGATTGTCCGCATGTCGTTTGGTAGCTCGTCAAGGAAAATTAAAGGTGAACTAATTAAAGGTAAATTCAGTTTTTCACGCTATGGAGAACGCAGGTCCTGACCTCCGTGTTTCCATGGCACCACTTGGCAAGAGGGGAGGAGGAGTCCTCCCTGTTACAAAGAACTGGAAAACAGGAGTGATCGCCTCAATTTCCTTCCTCCCACAGGGCCTCTGAAGGTTCACAAAGTCTATAACTTGTACATAAGTCAGGAATACAGACTGCAATGTGACAGAGCTCCTGTGAAGCTGGGCACGTTGCCGGGGTGGCTGTTGTCGCCAATTCTTTAGCCCCCCCCAGGGAAACGGCCCCGACGTGTTCGTTTAGGACTGAGGTTGGTTCGAAGCAGACTGACTAACCAGAGGTTTGGTCCTCCCCCACTGCCCTCTGTGTCCATGGTTCTAGAAGAAGAAGAAGAAGAAGAAGAAGAAGAAAGGATAGGGGGCTGTGTGTGTGTGTGTGTAGGGGGGGGGCACACACAGGAGCAGATGGCATGCCTGAGTAACTGCACATCTCCCTCCCCCCTCTGTTTCCAACCTTACTCCTTGCACAGTATAACAATTGAGTTCAGACAATGGTCTATGTGGTGGTAGGTGGGGGGTGCAGGGGTGAGCGTGTGTTTTTTTTGAAAAGGCAGTGAAACGGGGGGCGGGCTGGGCTTTTGAAAGAGGTCGTCACAGGGCCACGTTTGACTACGAGCGGCGATCAGGCGGCCGGGGGCTGGACGTACGTATGAAGGACGACAGTGGCTTAATGGAAAGAGCCCAGCAGCGCAGCAGAATCCAAATAAACCGGAGGGGGGGGGTTGATTACTGATGCCTCCCCCCCAAAAAAAGGTACATCCTCCACAGAGTCCAGCCTGTTGTATTCACTCTGCAATAGAGCACCTTTTCAGGTTGTAACACTAGGATGTAAACAAGGTTTTTAAAAAAAAAAAAGCTGCATTTCACTGATGGGAAACGAGCATAAATGTGGAGGCCGCTTTCTGGTGCTGCTTCTGCGTGGGTACGTGTTGTGTGTAAACACGAGCACTCCAGCCGTCTTCACTGCCCTGGATTTGCACACTGTTTTCATCTGAGCACCATCAGCAAGTGGCTATTTGGCCTTCAGGAATGAGACGCTAATTTTGACGTCTGCAGAGCAGCCGCAAGCAGCGTCTTGCTGTCGAATAGTGGCACTGTAGCAGGTGTCCAGTGTGGCCTCATACAGGTGGAGGTGCTGCAGGATACCAGGAGGGGGGGTGCTGTTCTGGAGCCTGCAAGAGCAGTGTGTGTGTGTGTGTGTGTGTGTGTGTGTGCGCGTGCTTGTAGGTCTGTCTCCGCTGCTACTGAAAACACAGATAACGCCTGCAAATGCAAAGTTGTTTGTGTGTTATGCAACCCTGTGGGGCCACTGCTTTGAAGGTGCCATCTCACATGATGCTGTGCATGTTAACTTGTGTTTTGTTACATAAGCCTTTTCTAAGTGTTGGGCAAAACCGCACCTTTCGCTGCTTCTCCTGCGTGTGAAACCAGGATATTTTGCTGTGCCCAAAGATACGTGAGTCATATAGTTAAGGTTGCAGTTTGTGTCTGTGTGGTTCAGTAGGAATGTTTGGAAATTATTACGAAAATTTGAAACATTATGTGACGTTTAAAACGAACAGCATAAAGAGTGATTTTAGTCACTGTTCTGAAAACCGTGTTAAGTGACTTTTTGTGAAGTCCATGCTATGTCCTGGCACGCACACACATTTTAATTTGTTTATATAAACCATGTGACCTTGGAGCAAATGACCTCAGCCAATCATGGCCTCACACCCTCCCATGTACTCCTCCCTCCAGCTGAGGCCCCTTTTTCAACTCTGCCCTTTTAGAGGGTGTCCCAGAAGAAGCTCTTATTTGGGAAGGGGGTGCTCACTTGCAGGCGTCTGCAGCTAACCGAAGCAGCCAGTGCCCCTACCCCCCCACCACCCCCATCCCTTACAGCTGCATCTGCAGAAGGATGAACATCTGTGGCTTTTTCACTGGCTCACCACGGACACCCGTGAGAAGGGTCCTTGCTCCATCCACGACCCTCTCTATTCTACTGAAAGAAAATGACTTATTACCCAGTCAAAGGCCTGGTGCAGGAGCCAGTGTCACAGAGACATTCTACCACAGCCGTCATCTTTTAAAATCCCTGCTGCAGCTGTGAGCCTGCACTATGAACACTATGAAATGTGATTTCTTTCTTTTTTTTTTTCTTTTTCTTTCATAACCATGGAGTCCTACAAACAACTCAGCCCTCCTTTGTGACACAGAGAAAGTCTCTTTCTAAAGCTGTTTTTTAGAAGAAAGCTCACAAAAATTGTCATTTTTTACTTCCCAACTTGTAGAAGCAATGATAATTTTTTTAAAGTTAAGGCCACCCTTAACTTACCAGTCCATTGATGGTTATTATTATTTATTTAATATTAATCTCAGAGGGAAATGACTTCTCGGCATTTAACCCATCCCATGCAGCTATTATTCGGTGCCCAAAATGTGTCGCTTGACACCAAAGGTAAACATCTCGTACTTTCAGTCTTTGTGTGCATTAAGTACACTTTCAACATTTGTGTCCTTGTGGCCCATGCGATATAGCTGCAAAGTGCAGAGAACGTGTGTGTGTGTGTGTGTGTGAGAGAGAGCTTATTCTTCTCTATAATCCAATACTGCACAACGCTGGCAGCTCCCAAAAGAACCTTTGGTCCTTGGAATGAAAGCAACAATGATGTCAAGGTGTATGAATCTTGGGCATTGTTCTGTGTGCCACCTTTTAATGCCCAGGGCCGGGCAACAGATGAATAGCACTGTTTCTTAGGCCGGACAGATGTTGAGCACACCCCATGAAACACTTGCACATCTCAGCTTTGGTTAGACAGACTGTCATTATCAGAGGCAGGGGGAGGTGAAGGCACGCTTTCAAAGCTAAAGACTTTGTTTTTGGGTGAGATTTTCCTTAACATCATTTGTCTTTTCATATTGCTCCACTGTGTGTGTGTGTGTGTGTGTGTGTGTGTGTGTGTGTGTGTCTGTCCGTCTGTCTGTCTGTCTGTCTTGTATTCTGTAATCGAGCCTGGTTCTTGCAGGAGCCATGGAGACGGGATTGAGGCTGGGATTAGCTCTCCTTGTAGCCTGATGGAATTAGGCATGTTAAGTAAATCCCATGTGAAAGAATCCGTCAAATCCACATCTGCCATGCCAATACGTGGCCTTTTCGATCTAAAAGACATCCCATTGCTCCTTTTCACTAACACACATACACACATGCAAAAGATGTCACATATAGTTTGGAGAATCAACAGCACACGTGTGTAAAGTCATTGTTTATCCAGAAAGCGCTTTAACACAGTATTTTTGAATGTGCTGTAGTGAACAGCTGAAAGCCAAGCATCTGTAATAAATCTGACATCAAAACTCATTACCCATAAGTCAAAAGCAGGATAAGAAAGTGTGAAGTATTGTAGATTTAGCCCCCATCCCCTCACCTTGGCCATGCCCTTCCATTGCATCCCGTGTCAAATCATCAGTGTGGGAACAGTGCTACTGGGACAGGAGCGTGACCTGTCAGAGGACACGGGACAGTGTGCACGTCCCCTTGGCCTGCAGGCACTAAGTGGGGAATAATTAAAGTGTCACAGGAGAGAAGCACCAGTCAGGAGGCAGGGGACACGATTGTGCAGAAAGCCTCTGACATCTTTTGGTTTGGGAATGATTTACGGACACTGCGACATTCTCTGCTCACGCTTACAATTGTCACACGCCAAGTAGCTTCCCCACACCCTTCAAAAAGATTTACACAGTTTGATTTTTTACACGTAACCCAGTAACATAGTTGAGTGATTCATTGGAAAAGTCAATTAAAACATTTAAACTGAAATGTTATCTAACTCCACCCTGCAACTTTCTTTTGCATATCTTGGTAAACCTGGCAGTATTTAAACACATCCCCTCTAAATTTGAATATCTGTTAGGTCCAGCTGCATGCAGCGTGTGCCCCACTGTTTATGGTATGTTTTTTTTTCACTGATAAGCCTAACTTGTCATTAAAACCTACACACGATTTCGGCACATTGTGAAATGCAGGCGCCCAAATTTAAGCCCTGTAGCCCTGAGGCCTCCGCTCCTGTTCCGGCTGGACACCACTTTATCCTAATGAGATTGTCATAGTGGGAGGTTTGGCCGTAATGGGATCAGTGAAAGGCCGTAAAAAGGTTAGCACTTAGTGGACCCAATGCGTGAGCTTTGTCCATCTGCGCCGGTCAGCAGCGAAAGCAACACAAAACCGAAATCACAATCGCATTACTGTTAATGTTTGGTGGTGTTTGGAGTAACGGGTGCAGTTCTTGTTAAGGTGAAATGGGTACATTTAAGGCTGATTTAAATATAAATGTTTTTAATTGGACACGAGGCAGGAGCATGGGCACTGGACCAGGTTTGACACCTGAAAAGCTTCGAGATTACAAATCTGCAAATCGGATAAAACGCTGCCCAATTACAACGGAATTCCTTTAATTGTTGAGGGAAGCAGAATTTCCCCATTGAGGAGAGGCGACTGCGGCCGAAACAATGACGTCCTTTGAGCCGTGCTCAGCGTGTCCGACCTGCCTGTTGCCAGGTTTTAGGAACGTGTGGGCGAGCGCAAGAAGTGACGTAACTCATATGTCCAGCACCCAGAGAAGGGTGCTGCGTTTCAAACTGCGGCATGCCGGAGTTCCCACACAGACAAGCACGCTGGGGGGTGAGGGGCTTGGTGCACGCTGCAGTGAGAAGGGGTTGTACAAGACGGCCGCTGGGGGGCACAGAGCCAGGAAATGGGTCGGCGCCGCTCCACATGACCACTGAAAATTACAGGAGGATCATTCCCCCCTTCTCCCGTCCCCTAGCCCGCCACCGTTTGAAGATAAAGCGGAAGTATCTTTGTGTCTCCCGGCCCCCAGACGTGGGGGCTGACACAAGGGGGGGGGGGGGGGGTGGGTGGTTTTTGTAAATGGGTACCAACAAGAGGGCCAATTTTTGATAACACCTCAAATATCTATACTAACACCCCCCCCCCGGACATTCCCCGCTAAATTAAAACTGGCC
>JABJVR010000036.1:1267603-1282610 GCA_025773905.1 Chitala chitala
TGATACGTATCGTGTATCGACTGAGTATATCGACGATATGTATCGTATCGTTTTGATCTACCGATATAGAGCCCTAGTTTATATTATTAAATGCTTGTTTCAGAAGTGTTTCCAGCACTGTAATCTAATGCACTTTACACACATGCTTGCCATCAAATTTCTTTTAAACAAGGTGCGCGTAGTTCCTCCCGACTCGGTTACCAACCCGTTCGCAAATACGCCTAGACGTTCACGCTACTGCATTGTCCTAACTCGGAAACACACACCCCTGTTTAAATGCCAACACGGCGCACGAGACCTGCCACAGGGCTGTGGTTATATCACAGCAGCCAATCAGCTGCCTCAACACATTGTAAACATGGTAAGGTAAGTATAGGTTGCATGAACGTAAAATACCATCCCGATAATATGAATCACTGACTCATATTTTGGACACGGGCGTGCAATGTTTTATATGGACTTTGAGTCTTCTCATGAATATGCGCTACGACATTTATTTCTCTTTGTTAATTATAGAAAAATACGTATATACATATAGACTTATTTGTTACAAATTGCTGCAATTATTCAGCAAGTTTAATTTTAATGCCAGCAGACTTTTGCAGGCTCGACGAACAGATGATAGGTACAGTAATTACGAAAAACCAAGGAAGTGCTCCTTTTCCGTGTTTTCAGTTTCGATTAAAACAATATTTTCTTGCATGAGAAAGGATTTCTGCTTTCTGTGACCTTAAGGCAATTGGAAAACATATGGGTGGCGTCTGCCCACACTACAGTGATGTCATACAGAGAGATTAAGTTAAACCCAACCCCCATGGCAGACTGCCTGGCGTCGTAATCCCGGTGTCACCGGTTATCTTTCCCTTCGTATAATTGTCGCGGCTTCACTCGGTAAGGAGCCTCAGAAATGGCTCACCAGACCGACCTAGCAGACAGAGTACAGTGTAACCCATAAGTTAAATTTTCCCCTTTCTCTCTCGTCCAGTCAAACAGAGACAACCTCATACAAATTATTCTCTTTGTTGCCAGTTTATTTCAGCCTCTTTCATTTTTATTGATTTTCTTTATTATAATTATAATAATTATTATTAATATTCAACCCATTTTTTTCCGAGATATATATGTTTATATTAGAACACTTTAAAGAATATACTTTCATTGCTGTTTGACACCCGTACAATATGCCCCTGTAAGCCTGTTACCGCGTTATCTGATTACAACCTACGGAAATGGAACAGGTGGCTAAAGATAGGAACAGACGGAAGGTGATAGCAATGTTATTCTTTCTAGTGAGCCTTTCATTTAAACAATATACAAACGTAGAATATTTGTGTATCAATAATCTTCTTTCAACTCGTCAACTAATTTCAATAAACTGATGTAATGTCTTGAATTTTTATGACTGCAAATTTTTGGAAGCGTCAAGATTTGGTGAGTAATATGTAGTCCGCTTAAGGCATCCACTTGACAAAGGTTTTAAAATTGGGCTACGTGAATATGCGTCCTTTGGATGATCAGAATTATTATGATTTATTGGGACTGGGTGGTTTGTAGCTTGGTTTTCAATTATGAAACCACTGTATAAGATAACGAAACCAGCGGTTTTGTTATGACTAATTGCTGGTTCAAACGAATTCGTCCTCCTGCAAGGTGGGAGCAAAACACAGTGTACGGCAGTGTGGGCGGTCCTTAACGAAATCACACAATGTCGGTGTCCATGTATGGTTCGTGACGTCACAGGCCGGTGGTTCCAACCTTATAAAGCCGATAGAGTGGAATTCCCTCATAGGAAATGTAGCCTGGTGCGCTCGTACCATGCAACTCACTTAATTTGTACATCCCATATAAGCAGAGCAGAACATATTTCGTTTTATTTCACTATTACCCGTTCTCATCTGTCAAACAACATGAAAGTCAGAAGCATAGACTGCCGCCGTCTCAGGAAAATTTTAAGGAAGGAGCGTGGAAACTGCCTTGTTGTGGACTGTCGGCCGTATTTTTCTTTTACGAATTCAAGCATCAAAGGGTCTTTCAACGTTAACCTGAACTCCGTGGTTGTTCGGAGGTCCCGTGGTGGTCCCGTACCTCTTCATTTCGTTATCCCGGATGAGAACGCGCAGTATCGACTTCGAGAGGGAACAATTTCGGCAATTGTGGCTTTGGACGACAAGACATCCCACTGGCAAAAGCTGAAAAAAGATAGCATCGCGCAAATAGTTATAAATACGCTCTCGCACCTTGCAAGTGGAGCAAACATTTGCTTCCTTAAAGGTGAGCAGCTGTCCCAATTTATTTGCAAAAGTAAAACTCGTTCTCTGCTTTCTTTTCTTTTAAACGTCAATTAGATGTACCAGAAATATTGCTTTAGTATTCCGGAGGATCGTTTAAACTTGAAAGTTGGAACAAACATCAGCGTCCAGAGCTGTACCAAATGTTCTAGTTTTTTTTTTTTTTTTGCTCCGTTTTTATATTCGTAACACTGTCGTTATATTAAATTCAGATGGTCTACAAACGTTTCTTTGTGTTGGGAAATAAAAGTTCTCATAGAACATTAATACTATTCATGCACATTATTTTTTAGTACTTAAATTCAAGAAGCTCCGCATAAAAGATCGGACTACGAGTATCTTTATGGAATAAAATTAACTGTACTATTACAGTGTTTGTTATAATTCAGTGTTGTAGCAACAGTATATGAGCAATATTTTTAATCGACCAAGGAATGTTTGAGCTGAGATAAAGTCACAGCCGCGCTACGTCAAACGGGCGCAGATGACTCACACTGAGCTCTATAATCACATACATGTGAACGTCGAGACTGTCGCCTTACGTTTGGTGTTATCCTGCTTTTTCGCTATTACTGCAAATTTATTCTAGACTTAACGTCAATGTGATTAGCACCACAGTGACACCGAGCAGAATAGTTTTAACAACATAGTTTCATAGCTTGATTATGTTAAGGTGCTCTTAAACTGGAAAATGCACAGAAGGCTTATACCGCACAGGTTTCTACTGTTTTGTAATGGGTCGTGACCCTATAACTCTAAAGAGAAACTTCTCACAACAAAGTGCGCTCTGTGTGACGGTAATAATGAAAAACAAATCTGGGAATTGTCGACAAGAAGCATTAAAGTGACGGGCCTTTTTTGTGCTTTCCCTTACAGGAGGATACGAGAACTTCTATTCCCAGTACCCAGAGCTTTGCACTGAGCTGAAACTCGTGCAGGAGAGCGGAACCGAAACCGGCATCAGCGTGTGTGAGAAACTGGGCGCCCTCCATAAACCAGATTACGATCAGGTACGGAAACAAGGGACACTGTCCCTTTGCTTATCTCGGACCAGCTTGTAGTGTATACTAAGGATTTAACGCTCGACAATTATTATGTATTTCATAAATTTAAAAATATTCCTACATCTTATAATAATGACGTATGTAGATCATAAACAGTGCAGCATCGCGACCTCTTAACGTAAGAAAACGGAAATGAGAACATTAACACCTCTGTGAAAAACGGAGAAGAAATCCTGGTGATTCGTGAATTGTCAAAGAGAGGATGAGGTCCAAATACTGTGATACAAACGACAAAACGCCACTGACGTTATGACATGACTGTTAAGATATTAAAAGCACAAAAAATATTACTTGTTACATATGTTTGTGTACTAGCCAGAACAAGCTGCCTAGACATTTTATTGGAATTTCATACCAGAAACGGTGTTTACAGGACTATGAAGGAAAAAAAAAAAATACTGATTTCCTGTTTTGCTCGGGTGCTGTGTAGGTCACACTGCGAAATCCTTCTAGCATCATATTAGACGTACAATTCCACCTGTTAGGCTTTATGAAGGCAGGAGATGATAGATTGATGATGTCGGTCAGAGGGAGTGAGGGACCTCTTTGTTTGGCTGTTTTTTCCAAGTCTCACACAGAGACTCATACGTAACTCTTGTGCTACACTGAAATACCTTCTTCCGCTAAAATATAGCGGGTTGATGTTAATTAAATTAATTAAACAAACAGTGCTGAATTCTCACAGTATGATTGGCGGTGCATAAATCCTCACTTTATCTACAATCCCACCTTTATTATTACATAAAGATTTTGGCAAGGTCTGAAAGATTCCTTACACAGCAAAAATGGCAGTGTTAATTTTACACTGAGAGTATCTATGTAATTCCAACTACATCAATATAAACACTGTTAAATTAACACTGCCATTTTTGCTGTGTAGGTGAGGCTTTTTCCTTCAGCGTTTCTGGTTCATAAGTGATCTGATTTACAAGAATCATATTTGTATCATTCACGGTCTTGTTTTGAAAAGTGACCAGCTGCTGTGTCAAACCTACCTCACAAGACACAATTTGTGTAATCAGTGGAGTTTCTGGTTGCCCATTGTGTTTTGAAATTTATCTGGATGAGGGACTTTCTCAATGCAGTACACATGTACCTGTTAGCAAAATTTCCATTGTTACTTTTTGTTCCAGGGGAAACCCGTGGAGATCCTACCATACCTATACCTGGGCAGTGCATACCATGCCTCCAGGAAGGACTATCTCGGTGACCTTCACATCACGGCCTTGCTCAACGTCTCCCGGAGAGACAGCGAGCAGTCCAAAGGCCACTTTAATTACAAATGGATTCCAGTGGAAGACAGTCACACGGCTGACATCCATTCTCATTTCCAGGAAGCCATTGACTTCATCGGTAAGCGCCTTTCCTCCTCGATTCGCCCATTGTTGTCCCCAGGGGACACTGCAGCAGCTCAGGGAAATCAATATAAAGAGCTGCATTGTTGACGTCCTACTGATGTAAATCTCCTACTCCAAGGTTCCCATTTATTATCACTTATAAATAACCTTTATTTGCTGGGTGGCCTGAAATTTTATCGATCACCCCCTTTATTATTATTGTAATAATAATTATTGTTATTGCTGTATTCTCAGAAGGACAATGTGGTGATGAAACATTACTTAGTTTTTAGTTTTGTAAATTCCACTCTCCAGCGTGTTTAGATAAACTAAGAGACAATTCTGTTCATATGGTTATGTAGAATCAGTTCCTCTTTAAGAATATCAAAGTCTTTGACATAAGTCTTATTTGCCCTGGTTGAGGATTCCTGGGAATTTGTGAATTTGTGCTTCATTATACAACGGTCCTGAAAAACATTAAATTCCTAAAGAATATACTTTCAGTTCTCTGTAGATAAGAGGACAGGTTACAAAGGCAGCTACGCAACTACCGTTCATTAAGCTTTACTCATAGGTGTAGCCACTGCATTTTTAAATTGGTTTCTGTAAATGATTTGTGGGTTAAGACCCAATAAACAGTGTTTTCTGTGTGTACCATTGAGCTGGAAGTAACTAGGTAAAGGACCTAAGTAAGGCTCAAACAAATTAATACTTCAGTAGCAATTCTTAAAGTTTAGAACAAGGACCGGTGTAGGAATTTTTCCAGACATACAGCATAAAGATGTAAAACATGGTAATTATAGACACTCCTCAGTGGAACCTTTAGAATGTGGGCTTATTTCAAAAGCCCACTGAAAATTGCCATAAGTGTAGAAACATGTAAATTTGATTGTGTATAAGGGAGTCATCAAGGTGATCATAGGTGTTTGCTGTTTGACGCCTCTGAATTTCGTTACATGGGTCTGGTGATCAATGTCTGTCTTTGTAACTCTTTGTCAGGTCAGTTAGTGTCAAGAACAAATCGGCAACAGAAAAAGAAGTCTCCGGAAGTGATAAGCCTGAGAGTCGTGTGTGTAACTCAGCAGTGAGTCAGGGCCCACGTAGGTGGCCACAAGTGGGACAGTGGAGGGTCTGCGTTATTCTGAGAAAAGGGGGGTCTTTGGTGGATGACTGGTTTCTCCACTTAGATACGATGGTGAGAGCCACCAACTGAGAAAAGTATCAGCAAAGCTGACGCCCAGCCCTCTGCTTTAAAAGTTCAGTGATTACCCAAAAGGCTCCACTGAACAGTTATGACAGAATTCCGTGTGCTCTGACGCAAATGACCAGAACGTTATGCTGCTGAAGTAGCGGTGCTCTGATGGGATCCTTACTTTTATGTTTTCCAGACTGCGTGAAGCAGGCCGGTGGGAAGGTGCTTGTGCACTGCGAAGCTGGCATCTCTAGGTCACCCACCATATGCATGGCTTACATCATGAAGACCATGGCACTGCACTTGGAGGAAGCGTTTGACTTTATCAAGCAGAGGCGGGCACTCATCTCCCCCAACTTTGGCTTCATGGGCCAGCTGCTTCAGTTTGAGTCCGAAGTCATCTCCACCTCGTCTCGGACCGCCACTGCCCCCTGCAGCCAGGAAACCGTCTCATTCTTCACAAAGGAGCTCGCCTTCAACAAAAACTATGAATCCTCAGTGTTTGCATTCCCTACAGCCTTCCTAGCGCCTATACCGCTTCAGTCACCCATTCACCAATTTAAGTTAAGCCCAATAACTGCGTTGCCTTAATTTTAGCCGTTGGCCTCCTGTTACAAACTGATTACTTGAATAAGAGTGTACACGCTTGCTCCGCAGTTTCAAAACTGATGAGCTGGATTGCTTGAGGTTGACTGAAAACCGGCAAATGGCGTCCAGTGTTAGCGGGGAAGGAAGGGGGGCTGTGTGTCAAAAGGACAATACTAATTTTGTGATTGAACACTGACCTGTGTAGGCACTGATGATGTTGCCTTTGATTTTAGTAGTACACAAGGTTAAATGTAGCAATAGCTGCCTTACCTTTAAGTTGTGTTTTTTGTTTAGAGAACAGACAATTCTTTTTAATATATATTTTGAGATGTCATTGGAAATGATAATAAAAGGTTAATGAAAATTGTATGTCATTTTTGTAGGGGCATAGGTCATAGTTTGGAAAGTATAAATGTATGATGTTTTAATACATGTACGTAAAAGTATGGGGGCTTTGGGAAAAAAAAATCGCATCAATCATGTCGTGTGTGAGTTTAAAGACAAACATTTTTTTTTAATTTAGTGATCAAAGCCCGACACTTAAGTAATATACAACACATCCTTAACGTGATGAGCAATCGTGTTCTGCTCTTTCAAGAACGCGTTTCTTACCACCGATGACTCGTTGTACGGAAATGAATAAATGTGAAGTAATGTATAACCGATGTTGTAATACTAACAGCTGTGTTAAAGAGGGTGCGGCCCAAACCATTATCGCCCCTTTGCCATGAATTTGATGATAAATATTACAAAGGGGTCGCGGAATTGCAGCCGTTCCTATGGCTACGGCGTTCCATTCCAGACATTCAGCGAAAGCATCCTCGTTTCCTCTTCAAAATGTTTTCACTTAAAACATCTGGAACAGATATACTTTTAAAATTTACAATATTTAATAAAGGGTCTAATGATCTAGTCAACTATTAAATTACTGATTTAAAACGTACAAATACGGTAACAGATTTAAAAGTAAGAGAAAACCAAAAGAACCCACAATAACGCATCCATAAAGTGTGTGTATATGTGTGTGTATATATATATATATATATATATATATATATGTGTATACACACACACACACTACGTAGCAACCTACTCTCTTCTTCTGTGCTGGTTTTACTGGCGGGCCTACAGAAAAATCCTACAGCCCTTTGGCGCCCAACTTCTCATCCTTGGTTTGTACCATACAAGAAAATAGGGGTGTCTTCAAAGTTAAGCAGCGACAAAATACTGCTGTGTATTCCTCAGCACTCGTACAGCGCAGTTTTTGTTTAGAACGGTACAGTAAATTACGGCGGCAATAGAAAATTAAACATAAAACCTGTAGTTTCGCACAGTGTAAGAGACAATAAAATTAAAGTACGTGCGTCACCCTTTTTTGTCGATCCCAAAGTCCAGCCATTGGCCCCGCCCCGTCGCCATTTTGCTTGTTATCAGTTTTGTGAAGGAAACCAGTGCAATTAGCAATTTTGAACATTATAGTTTGAATTTTGTGCATTTTTGACCCTTCTTCCCTTTCGTGGAGGAGGAGAAGGGCGGTCACTGCGGAGCGGTTGATTTCAGCGTGGAAAATATAGCGCCGTTTCTACCATGTACATTAAACAGGTAAAATGAACTTAGCGAGCTAGCTAAGATAGACTTTGAAAATGTTGCGGAGCGCGTTAGCTTACAGGCAAAATCTGCGACATTACTGGTGTGTTTCGTGTTTTGCATATTATGTTATGGGGCGAAGGTGCACAAGTAAACGTCGTGCGGAAGTGTGAGTAGGAGCGTTTAAGCTGTGCAGCTTGATGTATCCTGCTAGCTGCTGTTTGTGGGAAGCTAATGCGCCGTGTGGCTCAGAAGTTGTTTCATTCTTCCGACGTGGCTTCGCTTTTGTGCCTCAGTTGATATCTGAGTAGTCGCCCGTGCCTGGGTTATTGCTTTAAAATTATTTTTTTTTAATTGTCGTTTATTATATATGTAGCTAGATACCAGGTTTTATGATTTGCATGAATGGTTTTCCAAGTCATCGCGAATAATAACTATTAACTTCCATTGATCTGCCTGTTTACAAATACGCATAGTGCATTTACACATTGGGTTATCTTGCGTTAGTTTCACTGCAGCCTCCTTCGGCTTCCTTCCTTTTGCCTCATGTGGGATGAGTTTGTGTACCAGCTGATTTGGTCGACACAAACACATCAACACACAGTGGGATGCGATGTGTTGTTAACTGGTTGACGTTTCCCCCCCTGCAGTGCTGCGATCATTCATTCGATATTTTTCATGTTTACCCCGTTATGCAATATATTATATGATATGTTATATGGTGCTGGTGTTTAAATTGTTAAAACCGTTATTTCTCGTTCTTAATATCAGTTAAGTTAGTACATGTCGAGTTGACTACATATAGATAAATTGATGTGATGGAAAACATTTTTGTGCAGTATTGGCTACATCTGTGTGTTTTTAAGGATTTTTTTGTGTAGATATGTGACATTTACACAGAGCTCGAAAAACTATCCCGTTGGCTGCGCACTGCTCCCCTCAGGGGATGGGTTAAATGCAGAGAAGCAATTTCCCCCGGCATTAATAAAGTACTATAAAATTAAAAAATATCTCGTGTAGTTGCTGGCAGCTTCGGGGTTTTCCTAATTTTCCCCAATTAAACTTTTGCAGGTCATTATTCAAGGTTTTCGAAGTTACAGGGATCAGACTGTTGTTGATCCGTTCAGTCCTAAACACAATGTCATTGGTAAGATTTTTAACAGTCTGTTTGAATTTCTTCATGAATTCCTTCAATATTTGTGATCAAATTTAATTCTGTTTTTTTTTCCTTTTTCAAAATTTGTAGTTGGGCGGAATGGATCCGGAAAGAGCAACTTTTTCTATGGTCAGTGTTCCTTTTTAATTTATGATGTTGTGTTGGTGATTGTGCTTTATTTTTAGCTGAGCAGAATTGTTTGATAGGTCAATGGCAAAATGTGATAATTTGTGTTTGGTATGTATGGTGTACATGTTTAATGTGGGTGATTGATTGACTTCACTAACTCGGTTAGAGCTCTGAAAGTTTGTGTGCATGCGTGTGCTCCTATACGTCATGTACGTTGTGAACAGCTCGGGGGTTACACTGTTTCTTCTGTGTCCATGCAGCCATCCAGTTTGTGCTCAGCGATGAGTTCAGTCACCTGCGGCCAGAACAGAGACTCGCCCTGCTGCACGTGAGTTGTGCCAACGTCGTGTTTGGATGGGTTGTTCTCGTGGGCACGGTTTCCGTGTGTGTAAATGACTGTATGGTGGATGTGCTAATGCTGTTGTTGTTTGTCTTAGGAAGGGACTGGCCCTCGGGTTATTTCCGCTTTTGTGGAAATTATATTTGACAATTCTGACAACAGGTTGCCGGTTAGTATTGGTGGTGTATATCAGAAACACTGTTAATCTGAAGCACGTTATAATTTACTTGCGTGTATAAATTCCCATATCCAACACCGTATTTTTGTTTTAGATTGACAAAGAAGAAGTTTCACTCCGGCGTGTGATTGGGGCCAAAAAGGACCAGTACTTCTTGGACAAAAAGATGGTGACGTAAGTAACTTTAAAGCCAGTTACGTTTGATCTTGTTTTTTTTTTTTCCCTCTCCCTCCCTCTCTGGTACTTTTGCGAGCTCTGTGTAAATGTCAGTTGGCTCATGTTTGGAACATAAGGGTATAATGATTGAAGCATAAAGGTCAGATGATGACAGTATATTGAGCAAATGTAGCAATTGGAGTCAAACCTGCATTAAATAAATAAACATGAAAACCTTTTAAGCAATATTTTTTTGATGATGGGATAAATATTAAAGGGTTTTGATATGTCAATTTTTCAGGAAAAACGATGTCATGAATCTTTTGGAAAGTGCTGGTTTTTCCAGAAGTAATCCATATTACATTGTGAAACAAGGAAAGGTAAGATATGGTGTATCCCATTAAGCGATGCGCATATATATATATATATATATATATATATATATATATATATATTCACGTTGTCATTTCAGTAGAAATATCTGCTTCAGTGAAGTTTGTACTGGAAATTCTTTGGTTGTAAATGTGTAGTAATGATGTTTTGTAATTGAATAATGGTTTTGCTGTCTGCACCAGATCAACCAGATGGCCACAGCCCCTGATTCTCAGCGTCTCAAACTGCTGAGAGAGGTGGCAGGAACTAGGGTCTATGATGAACGCAAGGAGGAGAGCATTTCCCTCATGAAGGAGACTGGTACGACTGCTGCTTTGCTAAGATGCATTACTCTCTGTCACAGAAAATCCAGAGCAAGTAGCACAGTTAGGCGTCAGGCTGGTGTGTAACTGGTGAAATGCAGATGTAAACTCTTAGATTCTGAAATTTGTCAGCATTGTCAATTAGCTTGAAGGTCCACCATATTCCACATAAACGTGTTGGACTTTGAACTGATTGTGTGTGTGTGTGTGTGTGTGTGTGTGTGTGTGTGTGTGTGTGTGTGTGTGTGGGTGGGGGGGCTCTGTCATTTCATCAGAGGGCAAGAGGGAGAAGATCAACGAGCTGCTGAAATACATTGAGGAACGTCTGCACACCCTGGAGGACGAGAAGGAGGAGCTGGCCCAGTACCAGAAGTGGGACAAAATGAGGAGGGCCCTGGAGTACACGATCTACAACCAGGAGCTGAACGAGACCCGTGCCAAGCTTGATGAGGTTTGCTTAACGTGATGCCAGGGTGTCGGTCGGGAGTAACGCCGGTCGGGGTTTTTGGGACACTCCCCTCCATGGCCTTGGTTTATCAGGCAGTGAGTTGTGTGTTTTGTGTTTGTCCAGCTGTCCACTAAACGGGAGACCTGCGGGGACAAGTCAAGGCAGCTGCGTGATGCCCAGCAGGACGCCCGGGACAAAGTGGAGGTGAGATGGCAAACCAGAACCCCCCCCCCCCAGTTGCATAGCAAGCAATTTATTACTCAGTGTTGAATGTTATGTTTAGGCCTAACACTGCTGTGGTTTCGTGAACATTTTTCCCCACAATCAGATTAAAATCTTTCTGATTTCCAGTTTAACTGTTAACATGAGTGCTAATCTGATAAAATGTGCATTTATGTGCTCAGAGCATTTAATCAGAATAAAACTTTTGTAACATCCGCAAAGTGGTTCTGCCGGTTTGACATATATTCTGACTTCGTTAAACTTTGAAAAAAGCTTGTCGGAATAACTTGTTTCGAGCCTTTCGGCCATCAAGGTGTTCAGTATTTTTAATTTCTACAGTTTCCAACAGATCAATAGTATCGGCCACAGACCAGCCTTGCTTAATTGTTGCCATATATCTGTGTCCCCCCAAAAAAAAAGCACAATACATCACCCAGTGTTAACCCCACATGAGACAAGCATGAAGGGAAAGAATATTTTTTTCCAACTAGAGTAAAACCATCAGATCAAATGTTTATATGGTTAATATTTCCCAAACAAAGGGTTAAACCGCCCCTCTTATTCGGATCAAAAATAAATTTGGATTGAGCCGTATTGGGTCAGTCTGTTCCTATCGAGGTAGTTACATGATGTATTGTTATTCTGAATAAGCCATTTTTCCTATTAAAAGTGTAATATCAGGGTTCGTGTAAACACAGCTACTGTGAGGTTGCTGAGTCCTGCATCGTGTCTCAGCTAGTTTGTGTTTTTAACATGAGCGATTGTGACTGGATGTTCTGCGGAGAGCTCATTTTTGCCCGTTTTCTGCCCTGCCCCCAAAAGGAAACGGAGCGCATAGTGCGCGAGCTGAAGGCCAAGATCTCGGCCATGAAGGAGGAGAAGGAGCAGCTGAGCGCAGAGAGGCAGGAGCAGATCAAGCAGCGGACGAAGCTGGAGCTGAAGGCCAAGGACCTGCAGGATGAGCTGGCTGGCAACAGCGAACAGAGGGTGCGGAAGCCTCCGCCTGCGTCATCAGCGGCCCCGCCGTGGCCTCGAGCCTTCCGCCGCTGCGCTGCCGTGTCAGGGAAAACCAGCGAGGCTTCATTTGGCTGAGGGGGGGGCTTTGGAGACCAGATCGTTGCCACCTGCCGGTGCTGGCAGCCTGAGTTGGCGTCTAAACAAGCCCGCTGAGTCTTTTTGGTGCTCAGCTCCTGTTTTTTCAGAAGTGGTCGAGCGGGGAATCGATGGTGATTTGTGTTGAGTTTCTTGTAATTGTGCGGTTCCTTATCGCCGCGGTTCCGGCGCCTGCTGCGCCCCCAACCAGATTTTCGGTCTAGCTTGGGCTCACCGCAGCTGTACAAGGGGCTGCGTCAGAATAAACGAAGAATCTCAGTCCACACGTGTAAGACGTCTTGTCTTATTTTCATTAGAAACGACTGCTGAAAGAAAGGCAAAAACTGCTGGAAAAAATAGAGGAGAAACAGAAGGAGCTGCAGGAGACGGAGCCGAAGTTCAACACTGTGAAGGAGAAGGAGGAGCGGGGCATTGCCAGGTGTGTGCGTGTGCGTGTGCGTGTGGGTGTGCGTGTGCGTGTGGGTGTGCGTGTGGGTGTGCGTGTGGGTGTGCGTGTGCGTGTGCGTGTGCGTGTGGGTGTGCGTGTGCGTGTGCGTGTGCGTGTGGGTGTGCGTGTGCGTGTGGGTGTGTTTAAAAAGCAGACCTGCTGCATGGGGTGCTGTGCCCTCACACTCTCTCACTCCCTCAGATTGGCCCAAGCCACGCAGGAGAGGACGGACCTGTACGCCAAGCAGGGCCGTGGCAGTCAGTTCACCTCCAAGGAGGAGCGAGACAAGTGGATCAAGAAGGAGCTGAAGTCCCTGGACCAGGCCATCAACGATAAGAAGCGGCAGATCGCAGCCATCCACAAGGACCTGGAAGACACGGAGGCAAACAAAGAGAGGAACCTGGAGCAGTACAGCGTACGAAACACCTAACCCGCAGTCGTACATTCAGCTTCATGTTGATTTCTGAGCAGCAGAGGGATGTGGGATCTAAACCTGGAAACCATAAGTTGCAAGTCCTTCACCTCTTGCTGCTCATGCTGCTGAGAATCGTCTTGACGTCCAACGTGACCCTTTTGACTAGCGACCTCACGTCCACGTGTCCTTTCCATGTCTTTCAGAAATTGGATCAGGACTTAAACGAAGTGAAGACCCGAGTGGAGGAGCTGGACAGGAAGTATTATGAGGTGAAGAACAAGAAGGACGAACTTCAAAGTGAGAGAAAGTAAGAACGTGTTCGCAGAGATGGTTCTATATGTCGGTCACATGTTCTCGTCCTGACGTGACACGCTTTTTTTTTTTTTTTTTTTTTGAGCTCTGCTGAGTATGTTTTTATTGCGCGCACAAAAATAGCCTTGCGCAGACGCGTTGAGCGTCTTGTTGGCCGCGGCTGACGTCATAAGCAGGGTTTTCTGCAAACGGGCTCCCGTGATGACTGTGTTGGAAACAAAAGGATTTGTGCTGGTAGTGCGAGCTAACGGAGACGCGGGGCAGCGCTGTGGGTTTGGAGCCCAAGCCGTGGGCGTGTTTCCCTGAATCCTGCCTTGTGCCCCAGCTACCTGTGGAGAGAGGAGAACGCGGAGCAGCAGGCGCTGGCCGCTAAGCGTGAGGACCTGGAGAAGAAACAGCAGCTCCTGAGAGCAGCCACTGGAAAGGTGTGCTGTTTTGTGGACGGGTGTTTGGTTTGTTTTCTCGCCTTGTAACGGGCAGCTTCCGTAAACGCTCCCGTTTTGTCGTCTGTGTACAGGCCATTCTGAATGGCATTGACAGCATCAACAAAGTCCTTGAGCACTTCCGCAGGAAGGGCATCAACCAGCACGTGATCAACGGCTACTATGGCATCGTCATGAACAACTTCGAGTGCGAGCCGGCCTTCTACACGTGCGTCGAGGTCACTGCAGGAACCAGGTGAGTGTTTGCGCTCCCTCCCTTTTATCTCACTGAATAGTAGCTGCGTGCTCCGCTCGTGTAAGCGTGCGGTTGTTTGTTTGGGGTGCCGTTTCGCCCTTGTTAACGGTGGCCTTGTGTTTGCCCCCAGGCTCTTTTACCATATAGTGGAAACAGATGAAGTCAGCACTAAAATCCTGATGGAGTTTAACAAGATGAATCTTCCTGGGGAGGTTACTTTTCTCCCTCTTAGCAAACTGGATGTCAGGGATACGGCCTACCCAGAGACCAATGTAAGACCAGTCAAGTAATCAATTTTTTGCTCAGTAAAGTGTGTCATATTCACCCATTAATTGTGGGACCTTTTTTTTTTTTTTACAAGCAAACTTGGTTGAAATGTGGATGTAGTTTTTGGTGTATTTCTATGTATGTATGAAGGCTGGAAGTGGCATTACAAAGGCCTTACAGTATTAAATTTCACATCAGAACACCCTGCAGACATCCTGCCTTAATGCTTGGGGTTAATCCAGCCTTAAGATGGATCAGGCAGGTTACTGGTTTAGTGAAGCGCTGGGTCAGTTTTGTGGATCATGCCGTAACCTCACTGGTTTTGTGTGTGTGTGTGTGTGTGTGTGTGTGTGTGTGTGTGTGTGTGTGTGTGTTTAATTTTTCAGGATGCAATCCCAATGATAATCAAGTTGCT
>JABJVR010000036.1:1284652-1318746 GCA_025773905.1 Chitala chitala
CTGTACCTCAGTGATATCTTGATGCTAAGTGAATTCCAAATGACGTTTTTCTAACATATCTGATGCAGCGGTGTGAGTAGCTTTCATTTTGAACTTTCAGAACATGTTAAAGAAGGTGTCCTGTTCCTTAGTTCAATGTGTGTTAAACTCTGCTGTGCAGATCTGGATTCGCTTATCGACAAGACGGAGATCGAGATCAAGGAGCACCTTAAGAGCATGGAGCGCTGGAAGAACATTGAGAAGGAGCAGAACGAGGCCATCAACCATGACACCAAAGAGCTGGAGAAGATGACCAACCGGCAGGGCATGCTGCTGAAGAAGAAGGAGGAGTGCATGAAGAAGATCCGTGAACTGGGCTCACTGCCACAGGAGGCCTTTGAGAAGTACCAGACACTCACACTGAAGCAGGTGAGTCTTGCCGCCAGCCGCCTCCTCATGTTCCTCTGCCGTTCCACTCGCTGACGTTTCGTCCTGTCCCACCTGAGCCATTTATACCTTCCTTTTTCCTTCAGCTCTTCCGCAAGCTGGAGCAGTGCAACACGGAACTGAAGAAGTACAGCCATGTCAACAAGAAGGCTCTGGACCAGTTTGTGAACTTCTCAGAGCAGAAGGAGAAGCTGATCAAGAGACAGGACGAACTGGACCGGGGCTACAAGTCCATCATGGAGCTGATGAACGTACTGGAACTTCGCAAGTACGAAGCCATCCAGCTCACATTTAAGCAGGTAAACTGCTGTCGATCATCGGTGGGTGTAGGGAGGTGCTTTCTTCTGCTTGGCTTTCGGGCCATAATTTCACGCCGATGTGATGGGTAAAAAAAAATTTTTTTTGAGTTGAAACAGTTTGTCTTGTTTGACCATGCCACTCGAATCCCAGGTGTCGAAGAATTTCAGCGAGGTATTCCAGAAGCTTGTTCCTGGCGGCAAGGCAACACTGGTTATGAAGAAGGGTGACGCAGAGGGGAGCCAGTCTCAAGACGAAGGGGAGGGCGGAGCGGACAGCGAGAGGGGCTCAGGATCTCAGAGCAGCGTGCCTTCTGTTGACCAGTTCACTGGAGTGGGAATCAGGGTACGACTTGCCATGTCCTGTTTTCTGATGGATTGGTTTCCAAGCTAAGGCATCAGCTCACATTAGCGAAAATTTGCAGCTTCGAGGTTGGTCAATTGTGGCTCCCCTGGGCACTTGAAAAGCATTTGCTTAGTTTCTGTTCCATAAACTGAAAATTTGTGCCAGAAATGGACTAAGTGTTGCCTGTATTCAAGGTGAAAATAAATGACATACACGTTTTCAAAGAATGTATGTGACATGTAAAATGAGTTGAAATTTCAGATAATGGATTTGAGTACAAATTTTATCCTCACGTTTTTTTTTTAAGTGTTGAGTAAACAAATAGGAATGGGCATAGATGAACATGAAATGTCTGAGGAACAATACACATTCACAGTTAAATGCATTCACATCAGGTCCTTAACTGTGGGTAAGGGCATCTTTTTGCTGTAGGCCTTGCAGTCATATGTGCTTGCAGGTTGAGAGAAAAATACCCCTCCTATGATATGTGCTGCTTTGTAGGTGTCCTTCACTGGGAAGCAGGGCGAGATGAGGGAGATGCAGCAGCTGTCTGGTGGACAGAAGTCTTTGGTGGCCCTGGCCCTTATCTTTGCCATACAAAAGTGTGATCCCGCACCTTTCTATCTGTTTGATGAAATCGACCAGGCTCTGGACGCCCAGCACAGGAAAGCTGTTTCCGGTAATGTGCTCCTCCGTTGCTCTTTTGCCCCAAATCCCACCCCCCCAGAATTTTATTGGTTGTCCTGGTTTGAAGTAAAGGGTATGATTTCTTTACAACTTGCTGGTAACAATGTTGTGATTGATGTAGTGTGGTATTTGTGGCTTGTCTATTTCCTGACTCAGTTTGCTTACCCATTTGGGATATCATTCTTGCAGATATGATTGTGGAACTGGCTGGACACGCTCAGTTTATCACAACTACGTTCAGGCCAGAGCTTCTGGAGTCGGCAGACAAGTTTTATGGTGTTAAATTCCGGAACAAGGTCAGTAAATTGGATCTTTGCAGCCCTCGTTTTTTGTGCTCTCGTTATCCGTTATGCACCAACACACATTGGCTGTTTTTTCAGGTGAGTCATATTGACGTGATATCAGCGGAGCAAGCTAAAGACTTTGTGGAGGATGACACCACTCACGGATGAATGGCAGCTCACCATCGTGGGGCTGGGGGGGAGGGGATCTTGTGTGCCCCCTCACCTGGCTCCCTGCTTTCTCTTCTCCAATATGACAAAAAGTACTGTGTGTTCTGCTTCTATGTTGTCACTACCCTGGTTTTTTTTGTATGATGAAATTGGGTAAATGTTGATAAAGCGTTGGTTATTGGGAGGAGTTAAATGGAAGGTTGTTAGCTAGACAGGTTAATTTTGTGTACATAACTGAGCAAAGCAGTCTGTTAAGTGAAATATGTTTACCTTCAAGGAAAATTTCCTTCATATTTATGACATATGAGGTGTAGTTAGGCCTCAGTGTCAGTCTGTTCCTCCTAATTTTAAAATGTTATTGCTTACCATTCCTGATCTGTGTACAGAAGAAACTCGTGCTAGTAACAGTTTGAGAAATTAAGCAAGCTTTCAAATTTTTCTATTGAGGGGAAATGCTTTTACTTAAATTTGGTCATGAGGACAAAATTGGTGTTATTTAATTTTAAGAGCAATATTTTGGGTTATTAAATTTATGATAAATATCTATATGTAGCCTTCCACATAAGCCTTTTTCAACACTTTGTGAAGGCCAGAATTTCCCAAGTCAGTAGCAATCTGGGTAACTCAAAAGTATGTGTATGTGGAAATTCCCAGTGTGAAACCAATATTTGAAACTGGTATGCATTTTCGATTCTGATTTTACTTTTAATCGACCCCCTTCGTTTTCATTTTATTGTTATGCAGAAGTTTGTGGTTTTTCAGTTTTCCTTGTTTTTTGTACGTTACAACGTTCCTCGCAGTTTTAGGTAAGAGTACTATAACTGGTTAGTGCTGCATATTCTACTTGTAATTTCTTATGAGAATTAAAACACTTAAAGCAAATGAACGCTTGTAATGGAGCATTTTCTTCGACCAGTTTTATAAACCAGGATGTACGTAATGTGTGTGTTTAACGATACACGTCAAATTATTTAAAAAAAGTACCTCCATATTTTTTGCGTGGTCTTGTGTCCAACGGGAGAAAGGCGATCCTTCGAGTACTTCGATACTTTACGCTACTCTGTTTCGCTGCTCACGTCGTAAGTGGCCGTTTTCTGAGTGGTTTCGTAGCCACGCGCCTGGCACGCGCGGGCAGCGCTAACGGCGCCAACGACCGCTCTGCCGTTACCTGAGCTACATACTCGGCCCAGTCAAGGTGACAGCCTGCAAAGGTGACCACGTCGTTCGTACGCTTCTGCTTTGTTTGTGAAGGGTCTTAACGAAAGCTTTACATTCCTTTACATTACAGCTGGCTACGTGAGTGTGAATTCAATTTACGTCCAATTCCGTCTGTCCGTTTACACCGCATGTGTGTTTACGTAATCTCCCAAAGCACACGTAGCCAGTTTCATAGTACCGCATGCTGCGTGAAAAGTCACACAGACGTATAACTGTATAGTCAGGATAATTATTTTCTTAAAAACTGGGGCGATAAATGTTCAGTTAATGTAAGCGTTCACCTTTAAGTTGTGTGTAACTGATTGCGGGAATTTGAAAAGTGTAACGAACGCTTCACGCGACACTTTAGCTGTGGGGATGTCGATAGTGTGTGAGGTTTAACGATTCTTTTTATTCCTCTTGTCAAGAAAAATGTCAGTTATTATCCGAAAAGAAACCGTTTAAATATGCCTCACCAAGTGCTGTTCATGGAATTGATTTATATGGGAAATAAGATGTTTAACGTGCTCTGCACGTTTTTCTGAATGTATATAGCACTTCTAATATAGTTTGTTCATTGACGAGCTGTTTATGTGAAGGACACCTTGTATTAATCATTTCACGTCAAACAAATCCTTCCCTCCATGGACCCAAAACACTGATTATAAATTATTATAATCAGCGTAAAGGGTTTGATTTGAGCTGGGATGCCAGTGTTTTTCCAACTCATAATTTGTCTTATATGTATTTTTTAAGCTTTTTTGAAGACGGAAGGTGACGGAAAAATTACTTTTGCCCCTGTTCACCGTCGTCTGCGACGGTTAAAAGCCCAATAACCTGTCCCAGCAAATGGGGAGCATTTCACTTGTATTTGTAGAAAGAGCTGAAACAGGCAGAGAGAAGAAGGAATCAGACCAACACAGAAGAGGGGAAAAAAAAGAGAGCGCGCGCGCGTGCCCGCGCCGGTTCCGGAATAAAACCCACAGCACAATCCGACAGGGCCGCTAACACAAGTTTGTTTAATACGAACCTTGCAAAGAGGATCGACTAGTGGGTCTAGAAATTTCAGACAGGTCTGAGTATGTGCAGTACATTGTGCGTTTCGATTAGAGGATTTATCACAGTGACCGTTTGTTTCACGTTTGGGACAGGAGGTGGCAGTAGCGGGCACTCTTGCCTTTAAGAGTGAACGCATCGCTGAAGAAGGTGGTGTGTACCGACATCCTTGGGCTCACTGAAGGGAAAAGGCAATGTAGAGTGCTTACGTATGGATGAGAATTTGTATGCTTTTTGCAAAAAGACAAATGAAGCCGCAGTTGTTCGATAGATCAGCGGTACTCCGCAGGTTTTGATAGTATTTGTGAGATTTTACTAAATTTAGGCGGAAATTGAGATGCCCAGAAAAACACTCGCCACGCTATAAATGCTTATTGTGTTGCACACTGAAGTCGTTCGTAATGTATATCTACGTATATACACTTTAGGCCGCTGAATTCACCGCTTCCATTTTCCGATATTTCCTCTCATTTTGAAATAATTTGTCAGTAGGTGGCACCATTTCCCAAAGCTGTCAGCGTTTATAAATGTATTCCTGACCGGTTTCCATCAAGTCCCTCCCGTAAATGTTTGACGGTGGCCCAGTATGGGCTGAAACCCGTCTCGATACATAGAGGGTTGCCCATTGAAGTAAAACTCATATGTTAACATGTGTTTATTTTTAAATTGTTATTATTTCAAAAAGTGTATGACAGTGGTTACAGCTAACAACACACAAGATGGCAGTTGCTAACAGTGTAAAGCATGTGATGTAGACCCTGCTGCTTTTCTGCAAGCAGTATTTTGTAAATCATATTCCTGGCATTTGTTTTTCTCGTAGCCTGGTGCCTCTGACCTTTGAGATGATTAACACCCATATAAGTTGTCATGGGAACAGCAGAAAAAGGGACCGGAGGCATAATCAGTCACAGCTGAAGATGGCGGGAGTGGGTCTCTGCACTGAATTCATGATGTTGGAAAGAAAGAAGGCTCCTTCATATGCCATCATTTGCCTGACAATAGAAAAATCCTTACATAATATATTGTTTTGAAAACAAATATTCAGGGGGGGGAGGCAATGGTTTGTGACACGTTTTGTATGCTTGTGATGTCAGGGCTGAGGCGAGTGACACATTGTGCAGGGGATTAAAATGCCACCAGCTGCAGGTATCACAAGGCTTTCACCGGCCAATGAAGCCTGTTATTATTCTTGGTTCTTACTACAGAGCAGTGGCTTTCACTCCACTCTGGTCTCCAGGGTCCCTTTGGTTCACAGGAGACAAACACACACACACACCCCCCGAGCCTGTTTATTTTTGACAGCTGTCAGCTATACCTATTCTAGTTGGAATACATTGGTAATTACTCTGATGGTGTCCACTGTCATCATGTATCTTATTATGTAATTATAGGGGGGTAAATGTGAAGACATGGCACTTGTGCTCTAAATTTAGTAGATGTTAGTGTATAACAGGCAATGCCATAAATTCCTTATTTTTACTATATTTACATGGGCACTGGCTTGTCTGTTGTGGAAGAGCATTACTCTCCTGCGCATCACGTGGAGGGGGTTTCGAGGCGCTCACTTGCAGCTCACAGGCTGCTGGGTCGCGGCTGGTATCACGATGCCACACGTCTCTTGGACTAGAACTCATCCTAAGCTCCTGTCCGAATCAGTGACATTGCTGCAAGTGGGCTGGTAAGGGACCTCTTCCAGGAGTTGCCTCATCTGGCCACCTTTGACAGTAGAGCTGCGCTCGTCACCCATCCCCAAGACGGCACCTTGGCCCTGCTCCGGAGGCGAGCTGAGCTTCCAATCGTGTGCGGCTGCTATGATAAACTGCAGCATAAATCTGTCCGGGTTTATAAACACCCAGCTACATGTTAATTTGTTGTGCGACAGGTGTCGTGTGTGAGCAATCTACTGTGGCTTCCCTGTCCTTCCCTGGTGGTCTCTGCGGGCACAGTGTGAGCACCAATGAATTCATCGGTTTCCTTACGAATGAGCAGTTCAACAATCACAGCTAATCGCCTTATGAGTGACTTCATTTTACAGTGTAAGAATGTACTGGTGCATTCTAGGACGAATCAGTTTTTCACAGAGCAGAATTTTTATTTTACTGTGTATTTATGCTCATACATGAATAATTTTTATGCTTAGAGAACCGCAATTTTTTTTAATTATTTTGAAATGTGCTAAAGGAAGTTTTAGAAATCCAAAAAGCCAAAGAGAAGGTAATGGAAAGTGTATTATATTTTATTTATTGAATTTGAACTCTGTGTAAGGTTTGTCTACTGTTTTTTTACAGTTGTATATATGTTCAGTTCTCTAGCTGTTCCTGTTGTGGCACTTGACTTCATGGCCAATGTTTGGTGACGTAAAGCTGCAATGTGTTACTTGGTAGTAAAGCGCTTTATGAGGCAACACGTGGTTACACTACAGGGACAAGGACATTGAGAGACGACCACGTGGGCCTTTTCAATCTTCACCTACACCCATCCCCCCCTTTCCCCGACACCTACTAAGGTCTGTGTGCAAACAGTTGACAATAAATACCATGTCCACAGTCGACCTCCATGTGTAACTGCAGCCAATTAAATCAAACCTGAGCAAACAATTTTTACTCTCAGACCAGCCTGGGGAACAAATTGAACAAATGTAGCCATTAAAGTAATCCCAGTGATGGCTTTACACTTGCCTGATGGGAGATGAACACTACCCCTTTTTTTTCCTCCCTGACGGATGAGGGCTCTTGCCCAGAGTGGCATTCCCAGCTGTACTGAGAATTTTCTGGAAAACTGATCTTATGAAAAGGGAGCCCGTTATAACTTAACACTTGGAAATAGGCTCCTGGCCAACATGACTTAGCGAGATCCTACAGTGCTCTTTTCTATTGTGTTTTTGAAGCGTTGTAGCTAAACGCTGGGAACATCGCAAATTCGGTTTTCGTTTTTATGACCGTTCTCAAATTCTGCAGTGCAGCATTTATTTCGTAAAAGAAAAGATGTTGTGTATGTTGCAATCTCACATGAGAAAATGATTTCCACGTTCTCGAAATGCAGTGCTGGATTTTCAGCACATATGGACCATATACAACTTTTCTTTATATTTTTGACATTTTTTTGTGTTCTGTGCAAGTTTCTCGTCCCAAAGTGGAGATTTTGCTGTGTACTATGTATTGTGGCCTGGAGGGGGGAGGTGTATCTCCTCTTACGCATGGGCCAAAAATAAATAGATTACTTTGTCATTCTGAGTTTTGCTTGCTAAGATGCCTATGAGGTGGAGGTTATCAGATTTTTTTTTTTTTTTTTTTTAGAAAACAACCTATTGCCTGGTTTCTGTCAGATAATGATGTGGGTTGAGGGATAACCAGCCTGAATGGGAGAAAAATATTTTGGCCAAAATATTTTGGACATCTTTTGATGTTTCTGTCCATCTTATAAAAAAAAAATAAATAAAAAATACATACTTGGGTGGTTTATCAAGCTCAATCCACATGTTTTCACCGTTTGGGCCAGTGACCATTTTCTAACTACTAAATTTGGTCAGCAGTCCAGTCACGTATTTTACAGTAATATTTAGGAATTATGTGTTTATAACCATGAGGCACAGGTCGAGTTTTAACATAATGCTGTTGTACTGTGGTCAACAAAAGAAACAAAGGAAAACATGATAACATAATTTAATATTTGAATGTATTAAGGTTTGTATTTAATTTAAATAACTGAATTATAAGTATAAAAAGTTTCAGATAGATATCTATGTAGGATAAAAATCCTGTGCTGTTTTTAAGTTTCTCGTAATAGTATTTTGAATCTCAATATAATGAATGGGGTTAATAGCATAAAGAATGAAGTAAGGAGAATAGAGTAAAATTGGACACACTCACTCAACAGCTTTTGAAGTTCAGAATGATTGTAGTTGACATAACAAATAGGTACAATGACAAAGTGACTTGGGTGGGGGGTGGGTATGTAAATCTGATTTGTTGTGGCCTTGCCTAGTCTATTGCCACCCAGAGACACGATGCGTAACAAATGGTCACTGCAAAATTTTAATGACCTTGGACTGTGTTCTGCAGGCTAGTTTTAAGTGATGCAGCTGCTAAACTGGTCTGGCACCTATCAAGTGAGTGGCAACATTGCTGAGCCGAGCAGGAAGACAGAATGGGATAATCGGCAAGGTCTTCCTCTTGGTGTGTGGCCCCCCTGCCTTCACCCTTACCAGAACTGCAATTGGACAAGTGGCTTTCACCGGCCGTGCCCGCTGTCCTGTAAACTCTCCCGTAGCTCCCTTTGAAGGGGCTGTCCTGTGTCGTCGCCCTTTATTTTCAAATTTGGAAAGAGGAAGG
The DNA here is from genome assembly GCA_025773905.1 of Chitala chitala. NCBI lineage: Eukaryota > Metazoa > Chordata > Actinopteri > Osteoglossiformes > Notopteridae > Chitala > Chitala chitala. The sequence continues at coordinate 1,293,444 of JABJVR010000036.1, forward strand.
CAGAGGGAGGGGGAGGGGAAAGGGGGGAGTGCAACTGGCGTGTGAAGCTGTCGGCTCCACACTGAAGAATAAAGTTGGCCGTAGTTGGCTGCCACCGTGACTCTGACCGTGTTTCTGTTCTGTCTGTTTGCTTGCTGAAGGAGATCTGCCCCCTCTGAAGACCAGGTCCGTCTGACCTGTAGCTCGGAGAGCCTGATTTTAGGCCTGTCTTCCTGGAGCCACCAGCTGTGTCTGCAGAAGCGAAAGTGGCTGTTCCATCATGAAGCCGACCTGGGAGAAGGGTCCGTTTGAGGGTCGTGTGGAGGGCTATGCAAAAAGCGGGCAGGTTAACCTCTCTGGCTCGGCCACCGCGGGGCCTCCTGGAGCAAACACTTTTACTGAGCATTGCCAAAGGTGAGTGAGGAGACACTGGCCTGTCTGTACAAATCACAAGTGAGTTCATCCTCCTGTGTGTCCATGTTCCAGTTGTGTTTTAGGCAGGGAGTGTTGTCCCATAAAGTACCTTTGAGTTTTTTCTGAGGTCTCTGCTGAAGGAGAAAGTTCTGTGACAGTTCAGACATAGTTACCGTGTACAAATGAACTTTACTGCAGTTTTAATATGAAAAGGGAAAAAAAGACGTTAAATCTGGCAAATTTTTGCTCAGGATTTTTGTGGCGTTTCAGTCACGTGCACAGAAAACATCTGTATGTGTCACTGTTTAGCGAAATGTGTAAGGCCTGGACCAAGCCATGTTTAGCTGTCCAGTCAACTTGCTGAAATAGGAAAGGTTACTGAGTGTCATAAAATTACTTTGAATAAGTATTAAGCAGACACATTTTGTGTGTTCCTGTAACTTTCGTTTATATAAGCTGACGAAAGCGTGTATTTATTTCTTGTTATTCATTACTCATTATTGCTAACTAATTATTGCTAACTATTGCTAACCTTAAGTACGGACAGTATTTATTTAAAATTTAACAGTGCTGTAACAGTTGTACGCTTGTATACAATTGCTATAGTTAGTTTGAATACCCTTGTTTTTAAAGGCTAGTGATTATTAAATAATTAAAACAAAATAGTAGTTTGTGAATTAGACGTAAAATATGATTTCTAGTCTGAGTAGTGTAAATAATTAAATAGCTCATAGTGCTCATAATGTAATAAACGTGATTAACGCATTTTCATCTGAGGTGCGAGAATTACGTACAGTGAGTCTGTGTAATTTAAACACGACGGCGTGTTTTATTTGTGTTATTTGTCATCGTGCTGTAGGCAGAATGACGATGGTCACAGAATTATTCATGTGTTTTCATAGATATTTGCATCAGAGAAAATATGATATTTCTAGGGTAAGAAACACGTAGTCTACATTTTAATTTTATCTGAAAATACACAACACCATTATTGATTCATTCATTCAGTTACATAACATTTGATTAATAGTTAGCACTAGGTCTAGAAAAAGTTTTATTTTGCAAATATGTGTTGTTCCATTCCAAAACATTTAATGTGTGTTCACTTACACGTTTAATGTGTGTTCACTTACACGTTTAATGTGCGTTCACTTACACGTTTAATGTGCGTTCACTTACACGTTTTGACCATGTGTTTACCGGTGTTAAAATTGCATTCTCTGGATAAAAACTCTGTGTTTTAAGAGCATCGTGCATGAAAAATTTAAAGTGTCATTAATAAAGGTATTTTTATTTTTTTCTATTTTAGTTTTTTTGTGGTTAATATAATGTCGGTACTAAGTATGAAAATGTTCTGGGTTACTCAGATAAGCCTCAAACTCTTGTTGAATTTAAATGAATATTCCAGTTGTGGCGATTGTTAATTCAAGATTTAATCCCTAGATTTAACATTATTTCAAATATGAATTACATCAAGCATTAGGTAATACGAATGGCAAAGGTTTCACAGTAGCAAGTATATAATTTATAAATGTGTGTCGTACACTATTAAAGTAAAAACTTGTAATTTGGAGCATACACAGTATAGTTTACAAATGGAAAATGTCAAGGGCCATTTAAAATACATTATAATTGTGAAAACAACTAAGACATTTTAAAGTTCAGTAGCATTTATAAATATCCTTTGCATGTTACAACTGCTGTTTTAACTTTTTTCATTATGTTTGTATGCCAACAAAGTTTATTTAATGTGTCATTCAGATATCGCTGTATATAAAGTATGGAACGGTTCTGACATTACATTTTTATCATAAAATCTAATTATTTGAAACTTCATGTATAGTTTAGTTAGTGGTTTCTCTAAAACTTGTATTTTAATAATTACACCCAGTATGAGTATTCTATAATTATAATGTCTTCTGAGTAGATTTTATGTGTAATAAGTACATGACAAAGCTGAAAGACTGTGTACATCTTGTTTAGTAAATTGCACATATGTACCTGATTTGTTGGCAGTCTATAAGGAAAAAGCTTAGCTATGTCCTATTATGGAATTAGTGTTCGCTGAATCTATTTTAAAACATTTTATGTGCTTATGTGTACATAGACATAAAGCCCTATAATTTATGTCTTGTAATTAATTTGTTCTAGACTGAAATACTGACAACAGCTTTGAAACGTGCATTCTGTTTTGGCTATGAAACTAAGGCATTTTGCTGTTACCCCTGTGGTGACCCATTGAGTTCTCAGACTAAATCTGGCAAACGTGTTATCTCTTACTGAGGGCCTTTGATCAATTTATGTTTCCTTTTCTAATTATTTTGCAACACAAATTAGACAGTGCTAATGACCCAGTGCTTTCACACAGTCCTGGGGAACAAAGCCATGGCCTGTCCAAACATTCTTCTGCACACTTCTTCACAGCATGCGTGATAGAAACGAGAATTTTAGGTTTTGGTGTGACATGGTGCTCAGGTTTCTAGCCAGCAGCATGGCGTCAAGAGCGTAAAAATACAGACGTGATACATGAAGTTAATGAGCTTGACACAGCGACGCAGATTAAACATTTGACTTTTTGTTAAATAGCATATTAATGAAATGTCCATGGCAGCTTACATAATGAAACAACATGTCATTCTTCTCATAATAATAACAACAATTAATAGCTTTAATTTAATAAGCGCATCCACATTACTATTTAGCACTGGAGGAGGGGTGCCTTTGCCTTCGATCTTTTGGTGGGGGGAGGCCTAACAATAATAAGTCAGGGAGCTGGGGGCAGGTGGTAATGACGAGCAAATTAATTTCAGTTGGACTCTTAATGTCGACCCCATGAGTTCTGGACTGTGTTTGGATTGGACGGCTGGACCGTAGCTCTGAGGCTCTCATTGGCTGTGCCGTGCAGGCATGGCTGCCGCAGCTCTCCTAGGTAACTCAAGCCTTAACCAAACTTTGTGCCACACGGCCACCAATGCCTAGTATCTCCGCCCGAGCCCTGCTTTTATTTTGTCGTACAGATGATGGCAGGAAGCCTCTCCATCAAGCCCGTTGTGTACAGTAGTGACAGGTAACATTTTCATAAACTCATTCTCCACAGTTAATCCTCATCACCTGTGGAAGGTGACAAGGGCTTCACATTCATAATCGTATTTAAAAAAGGAAACCACTGCTGTTTTGTACATGCCCATGCAGTTATACATAAATGCAGACAGGATGTTGTTGTACATTGTTGTTGTTGCAATGCACATGGAAGAGTTCATTTAATTGCTTTTGAATTTTGCAATTAGTGCACTTGAATACAGAAGTCACACTTGTTGCTTGACTAAATAAGGTACAATTTTGACTGAGTAACTACTGTGTCCTGAGATGGAATAACCCTCTCCTCAAGTGCTTCAAGAAGAACAGAAGTAGAAGGGACTACGAGGTTACGATGGCTGATGGCAACATTTTTTATCAGCCGTAATGAGAAACATTCCCTCGCATTCTCTGACACAGCAGGAAACCGAGTTTTTATTTTGTTCATTATTATTGGAGTTGACAGCTTTGTTGTCATTGTAAAAAGCAACAAAATGACAGAGCTCAACCCACACAGCACATTCCAAAAAGTAACAACACAGAAAACAACAGACACACAGATGTTACTCGATTAAAGTACAAATCAATAGCACTGCAGTCAATGGATCAATAGTATGATGAACAAATAAATAAGGTGGTGAGTGAATAGACTATGAGGTAGGATGAGATGAAATCTGGACTTTTGCTCCAGACATTTAAGACAAATTCTCCATTTAATTAATATAAAGTGTAGAAGTATTAGGCATGTACAACAGTTATTGGACATTGGGGGTTAGGAGAGTATGGATGGCAGCATCACTATTTAGTAGTGCCACATGGAACAGGCTGTTTTTCTTCCTGGAAGTCCAAGCTGTAATGTTCCTGTATCTCCTTCCAGATGGCAAAAGGTTAAACAGGTGGCGACCCGGATGAGAGGGGTCTCTGGTGAGCTCACTGTTTTAGCTTATATATATATATATATATATATGGATCAATATACACACACACACACACACACACACACGAACACGCGTGCACATACGCCTTAACTCCAAAGTTAATGGAATGCCAAAATGTTCCAAACCTCTCTCATTGAAGCTTTGTCTTCAGATAATATTTGGCTGGATTTCACACTCGAGATGTGTTGTGGTGGGCACCATTTTTCATGTGTACCTCTAAGGTACGCCTTCCCGCTAAGACGCAGTAGTGCTACAGAACGCCCGAGAGTGTTCCTGTGGCTCTGTGTCTCACAAACCATTCTAATTTATGTGAACGAACAACACCGTGAAACGGAGATTCAGCTGCAGGAGGTGACACGCGGGGCTTGGTTTTAAATCAACATAACGACTAGAGGACCCCCTGTTGTTCGCTGTATGTGTATACAGGCTCTCCCCTCCTAATCTCTGCCCATAAAAAAATAGCACCTTGTGGAACGATGACAACAACCCAAGGAACCAGATGGCACTTCTAAAACAGAATTAGAAATGTTACGAGAAGCACATTTGCAGCTCTCCTGCGGCGATGAAACACCCATCCCCTCAGGACAGTAACCCTCAGTGTTAGCTCGTGCACTCGGACTCTCTGATACCTGCCTGTAGGATAGGGGATATAATCACGACCACTGCTGTGCTGGGAAAATCTGTCAATAGCTATATAGGAGTCACCACAAGTTCTAAAAAGTTGTAATAATATTGTTTTTATTAAGGCACTTTTTGGGCACAGTACACACAATTTTCCCCCACTGTGTTGCGTTTTTAATGATTACTGGATGGAGATTGTGGCCCCCTGACTGAATTGACTGGAGAATAGCAGTCATGACTGCTCAGAGCAGCAGGGCATACACCATCCACTCAGGCTCCCTGCAGTCTGTCTGTTCATTGTGACTTTCACAGAGTTTACACGTTACTCAGCTGCAGAGCCAGTTATTTATTGAGTCAGCGCAGTGCCAACTGTACAGATATATTTAATGAACTGTTATGATTCACAAGTAGATTTGTTGCAACAGAGGAAACTGACTTGGTACCCATGATCACGGCACAGATGCAGCTATATTCTAAACTGGAACCAGTGTGAAGATGTCAGCTTGGTTAAATAGTTCTGGTTTGTTTTCAACAATTCAGTGCAGACCAACTGCAACCTTACACTCGGAAACAGGGAAACAGCTGTGATCAGTTGTCTGGCTTTAAATGAAAATGAACAGTTAAAGAACTTTTTAAATAAACATGGGAATATACTGTATGTTCAGATGAAGTGGGTTTTATTTTCAGATGAAGTATTTTATTTTCAGATGAAGTGGGTTTTATTTTCACTTTGAAACTGCAACAATACGACTTGAATTGCCAGTTAAATTTCCATCTTGTATATGTTTGAGAGTTAGATGATATAAGTGCAGGTTGATATAAGTGCTTTACTCTAACAAGAAAATAAGAAAGTGAGGTGGGTGAAGTTGCAGTTTCTATGTCGTTTCTTAAAACCAGTACAATGCAATGTTGCAAACACACACACACACACACACACACTCCTTCAAACTAATTAATTTTAGCATTTTGTTTAAGCCTTAAACTAAGTAGATGAAATGTCTTTACTTATTTAAAACTGTTAAATCATATCCAGTGGTGACTTTCTCCATAAACTACTTTAATTTTTGCAAACCAAAAGATACGATAAATAATAATAATAAAATAATAATGATAATGGCCCACAGTGTTTTACAGTGTCTTAGTTGTACTGAACTTTATTTATTCATTATAAAGTTTTTTGTTTCATGTGTGGATTAAGTTTAACGGTGTTTTTATATTACATTTTTTTACATTGTAAGCCGATTTACAAAACTTTTGGCACAATATTACATTGTGTAACAAAAGGTCCGAGTGATTCGTGACCAGCGGTTTAACAATTCGCTCCGTTCTTTGTCGCGTTTGCGTCAGTTCACCGGTTTGCAGCGGTGCAGATTTACATCCAGCGAAGCGCCTCGTCGCATCTCCCAACCACGTGACTGCCGAGGGCTCGCTCAGCGTGGTCCGATGGCGCGAGATCACGCGTCCAGCCAATGCACGCGTCTCAAACTTGAGTTATGTGCCATAGCTGTTGCATCAAAAATATCTGATGAACGCATGTTAACAAAATGATTTGGTTATTAGATAAAGCATTTGGAGTGAAGTTCTGTTACACCGCAAAGGTGTCTCCCAACAAACGCCGCGTGCGTGCGTGCGTGCGTGTGTGTGTGTGTGTGTGTCACCTTATAAAGGTCCCCCATAACATCAAGTGTCGAGACGACAGTTTAAAACTTGACTGATTTAAAACGGATTTAAATCCTTCAATGAAGCACCTCGTTCCTGTGTCTTCTGTGAACAGCTGAGCCCGACAGTTTGTGGAACTTGCTGTCACTCCAAAGGCATTTTGCTTTTATCTCTATGGGAACGACTTACTAGAAATCAAATTTAACTTGACACGCATGGTAGAAAGGCAGTCCTGCGGTGCAAGTCTGCTTAAGTTTGTTTCCGATTTTACGTGTTTGTTTTCCATTTTCCTGAGCGCTGCCTTAATCACGTTATCCGAGTTAAAGGGCTGTCCAATCGGCTCTGCCGTGAAGAATTGTGGATTTTATTGCGTCTCGATTATACAAAATCATTTGCATTTATATGGGAATTAATTACATTCGTGCGCATTATGTCATTTTACAATATATGTACTTTGAAATGGTAACTGAATCTAGTGAAGTGAGCTCAAACGATTTATTTTGAAAATAAATTAAGAGCTGCAGCGTGTTCTGCGGTTTGTCAAGAACAGGAAATTGTCTTCACACAGGACCAAGTTGTATTTAATATTGCAATTATTGACCTGCTGATTTGATGGCTATCATTTACAGAGCAGAAATAGCCCTTTACTCTTATGCCCGACGACAGGAACACTCGGATATCGCTGGCCACGTGGTTAAAACCATAAAACGGTTTAATCTGTGCAACTACATGCCATTCTTCCGTTCTCAAGACAGTCGCAAAAATTACACAAACAGCTTAATCAAACTTGTAAACAAAGCCCTACCTGAACTGTACTGAGATGGTTCGGTGTGTTACAGATCTTGACAATAGTCTACTTATTAAGAGTCTAATTCTAGAACTGGCTGGCTGGGCGAATGTAAGCAAAGCATAATCCACACATCCTCCAGGGCTTAACTAAGTATAGTGTGCAACTGACTTCACCACCTGATTTTCATCCTCTGACCCCTTGGAGACTGACTCCTGACAGGGGCTAATGCTTTTGTTTTGACTGACAGCTATTTTTGGGAGGGGGGTGAACTGCCTGTCTGGATGATTTCTGTGGGTGTGTTCCCAGATTAATTAATCAATCAATCAATCAATTAATTAATTAATTAACTAACGTTTTTAAATAGTGCAGCGCTGTGTTTCAGTCTTTCATTGTGTGTTAGCTGTAGTCTTTCCTTGGCTGAGTAGATGTTGTAGTACTGGGTTTTTTTTTTTTTTTTTTTTTTTGAGTTGAAATTCTGGTGTGGAGTCCAGTTGCAGCAGCTGTTGACTTTTTTTTTAATTTTTTTTTCATCAGACTACACAGGATCAGGAACAAGGGGAGCTTGGTGTAGCACAGCACAGGGGACACCTGGCAGACCTTTTTACTTATTCAGTTCTGACATTCACTGGCTGTGTTAGTCGGAGCAGTTTTGTCATTCTCGTTCAAACCATGGGTCGTAAATTGTCTATTTGTGGCAGGTGGGTTTTATTCAGGCATAAAGATGTTGACCTGCAGAGAACATGATATATGCTGGTATTTGGTCTGAAAGGGTCACAACTGACAGATCTAAGCCAGATCACAGGTTTAGCCAATGTGTGAATCTGAAAGCGCTTTGAGGCACACTGTTGTGAAAGGCACTATATAAAAATAAATTGAATTGAACTGAAATTGAATTGAATCAAACTAAATTATTGTTAAGATCAGATGGTACAGTAATTGCATTAAACTGAAAAATTGTGCTACCTGTGTCTTAGAATTGCAAAAGCATGTATGTAGCCTTAATTTCTAAAGTGGGGTGCATAACTAAAAATTTGCATGATTTAACACCCCCATTTTTCCTTAGGTAAATGTTATTGTCAGCATTTTTATTTTCTGTTGACACTTTTCCCCATCTATAATGGCTCCAATACCTGTTGTGCCCATATCTTTTCCTATATGAGTTACACATTTCTGTTTAACATACAGAAGCACACAATACATAAGATTCTTCTTGTAGAAGATGGATCTTCTACATAAGATTCAGCCCTCCACACTGTGAGAACAACCTTCCACTTTGTACTTACGCCGCTAATTCTTCCAAGACATAAGCTGTGTGACTGTTTTTTAGAGGAAATATTCAAATGAACCAATGCAACCTAAAAAATGTGTAAAGAATGTAGTGTAGTGGACAGCTAGTGATCTGCGCCCAGACTGTAAATGATATGGAAACCGCAGAGCCCAAGGGGAGATCACGAGGATAGAGCATTGGGGCATTCCTCTCACCAGCCTTTGAAAATGAGTGAAACCAGAGAGTTACATCTGAGAAGCCCATCTGCCTGTCAGCAGACCAATCTGCCTGCCACTCAGCGTCAAAAAGAAAAACTGGTTTAACTCTTTCCCTGCCAGTCTTTCCTACACTCATTGGAGGGGGGGGGGGGTGAAAGTAGAGAAAAGAGAACCTGCTTGGTCTTTCAGAGAGTGTTACCCTTGAATTTTTTCAAAAGCATGTTTATTGTCATTGGGCGGCCTGTGTCAAAATACTTGGTTTTTATGTCTCAGGAAGTGAATGGAATTTGGGGTTAAGTTGTTAAGGCCCTCGCAGTTCTAGAAATGGTTTTTCCAGATGATACCAGAGAAAGTGCTAGAATAATGGCATCAAATGTTTTCCTTTGAGTGTTACGTTTTTTACCACTGGAAATAGGTTGGCAGTTGCTAAAATTCCTGCAACAACTAAAGGCAAAAATCAAATCACAGGCTTGTAAAAGTTTATTAAAAAGCTACATTCTTGCACAGGTTTTATTTGGTTACTACTGCTGGAATTGCGGTATGTTACATACTTGAACAAAGTATGCTTTACCAATAATTAATGTATGCTCCTATTTATGGTCAGTGGATGTGATAAAAACCATTGCTAATGGTTTTTTTTGTTGCTAGTCTGCACCAGTAGTAGTGGGTCGTGAAAATGTTCTGGTTAGAGCCCACTGCGATACGTGCCCACTGTGATACGTGCCCATCCTGGGTGATCTCCGGCATTCCAGCACTCAACCTTACACATAGCTCAATGCTTGCACTAAGAGGCGCGTTTTTCTCGACGACTGCCTTGTTTGTTCTTACACAAGCGCCACATTTAGTACCTGCCCCCCCCCACTTCCCCCTGGGTGTCAGGTGCACGGTTTATAAATTATCGAGCATGCAGCTACCCTGTTGCCGGACCCATCAGCTGGTGTGTTGTGGTTCTATATGGTTTTACAACTCGCGTTTGTAATTTTAGATACAAGCAGTGCTAATGTTAATGGATAGCAATGCCTGATATTCGGTATGTGGTGTCCGACTCAGTCACCTGACACGCTTCAGCCAATGGGGCACTTGCGCAGAGCCAGCCTGCCGACATTTTGTTGACTTGTCGATGGTAAAAGACCGGGTACCCTTGAGGCTCTGCCAGTGCTTCTATGTGCGTCAGCTACTGTGTGACTTTAACTGAATAAACTCAAGTATCGCATACAATTTGTATTGCTCAGCTGGAGCCGGCACAAACATTCTGACTTGCCAGAAATGTCCTCTAACTTTCTTCGTTTTTTTGCAGTAGCATATATGTATATGCAATGAAATCATTTGCATATATTTTTGCATTTTTATAAGTACAAAATGTTTAGAAACAGAACACTGGTTCATTGAAAAAAACAGCAAAACTTATGATAGCTGTGTTTTTGCATCAGTAGACGCACAATGGTACACGTTTTTGCTGAAGAAGCACAATAGTTTGTAATACATAGAGCATAAATGCCCCTTGCTGTAGCGGGTTCTGACTGGGTGTTGAGTCCGCTTAGCCTTGCTGTGACAGACTCTGGGCCTGCAGTGAATGCGGCGAATGGTTTAATGCGTTGACAGCATGAGCAATGCTGCTGCGTGGTCCACTCAGGCCTGCAGTCTGTGTTTTGCATGGGTACAAATTTCTTGGATGTTTTTACAAATTAAGAAAGAGTAATCCATATGTTATTTAATTTGCTGGCTTAGCAGCCAGCAAGTGTACTTGTGTCTGGCCTGGTTCTTTCCCAAAGGAATGCTGTTGACTGATGTTTAATTAAACTATTTAAAATTGCAGTACTTTGATGCGCCATAAAATCCAAACTTGTGAAATAGTTGGAGGTCCACAGGCTTAGTCACCACAAACCCCCGAGCCATTCACAAGCAGGTCGGGTTATCGTTCCCACGCGTGAACAATCATCACAATATTACCAAATGATCTAGTGGACTTTGGCAGTTTCTACATTGTGAAATGTATTTATCACACCACATAATGGTTTGCGTTTTAAATATTTGGAACCAGTGTGGTATAGTGTGACATATACAGCATAAAACCCTTAGCCTACACAGTGTACAGGCTGAAAAATACCACTAAGGTTGTTTTTTTAAACAGTGACCAAAATACTTTCTATTTCATACTTTTCTGAATTATCTATAAAAACAATAGTCAGGCTACAATTTTTATAAATTTTTTTGCTAACTTTTCTCGTATATATGAATGATACCACATGTAAATGCTGCTGCACATTTCCTTTTCCTTGTGAAATCTGATATCTGCACTCATAAATCCTACAAGGCCAGTGTTCACCTTTGATTTCTGACCTCTAATAAACCAATGTTGTTTTACTTTAATAAACTAATGAATCAGTCCCTTTACAGGGATAGTTTAACGCAGTGTCAGCTGTTGACTAATTTAGCATTAAAGCGATGATCAGTCAGGGGCCTGGATGGGAAGTAATCTGTCCACACCCAAATCCACTCTAGTATCACACGCCAGTGGTACACGCCAGTGGTACACGTTACGCTCTGAACGTGATATGGAGCGTGTGGTTATCTATGTATTAAGGAAAAATAATACTTGCATCAGGTCAGCATGTCTATTTGCCTTTCTCTGCCCGAGTGTATGAAGACTTGCGAACGCCACCCACACGTCTCTTTACTGATGTATTTAAATCAGTACTTATTAACGGTATGTAAAGGTCTGTAACATAACATGGTCAGTGCCTTTGCAAACATTGTATTGTTTTTGTTTTGCAAATTCTGAGCCTGTTATGATAAATGTGAGACAGCCTCTGATTGTATGCAAACTGGTGGAACTTTTCTATTTTCAGGGAGTACAATATGGAATGTGCGCCTTCTTGTTTGTCTGAGCCAAATGAATCATATGATAACAGGACTTTTGGTCGGACTGACTCAATGCCTCCTACGCTGAAATCCAAACAGCATTAAAAAAGTTAATATTCCTGAGTTGGCTAGCCAGTATATCCAACGGTCAGGCTGTTTACTCAAAGTGTAGTTCACACAACATTTTTAGCACGTTTCTCTCAAAAAAGTAAAACAAAGCTGTTGTGTAAGTGATGACAAATGCTGCTTTTTTCTTGCACTTCTGGGTGTTACATAAATATAAATAACATCCGAATACTGCAAAGTAGCAACCTAAGGTAGCCCACACAGACAGAATCTTCTAGTTCAGAACATTACCTATAAATAATGATATTTAATTGACATCATTCAGACGGTCTTTGTTTTGGCTCATGATTTACAATTTGGAAGAAGGTTGACTCCTGTGTATTTTGAATAGACTTATACCAGAAGACAGGTTAAGGATAATTGTTTTTCACTGGTTTTGAGCTTTAAAAGCCTTTGATGAGGAGGAATTTCGTAGTTTAACGTGGATGATGTCAAGTGATCCTTTGCATTAGCTTGTAATGGCAGTTCCCCTTCACTCTTTTCAGCTTGTATTTTATGTATAAAAAGGCTATGCTTTGTTGGTCACACTTACGACGGTAATGGAGGCTGTGTTTCCTGGTGTAACATGAGGGAGCACTAACTTTCTGTTTAAAAGGTCAGTGAGAACATCCTCTTCAGACACAAACTGACTAAACTGTCCATTATGATGTCATAATTCCTATATATGATGTTGCCATGGATACTGTGACCCAGAGTTTTATACCCACCGAAGGCGGCTGACTTAACGTTACGTGCCGTTATGTCCTGTGCTGGTTTTTGTTGACGATGATAAGCACACCACCGATTCCTGAGGGTGAACACAAGCGCCGTGTGGTCTGTGTTCTGTGCCTGTGCCTTCAGCCTGGTCTGTGTCACACGCCCAGTATGACAGAGGGTGGCTAAATCAGGCCTCGAACTCCCCACCTATTTCAGCGAGTGGCTTGGCACCCCTTCAGTCAGTGTCAATACTCCCACATGGCCAGTGCTACCTCAATGGGGATTGGACAGGACTGTGACAACGACACAATCCCTGGAGGGTGGAGAAAACGAGTTTGAGGCTTATAAAGAGATTTTTTTTCCCCTTGTACTAAACTGTCCAGCATTTTATAAGGCATACGCACTGAGACTTATTCCTGGTCACTGTTATCAGAGAAAACCAAGTTAACATTCCTGACGTGGAGATGGGAGCAGCCTTATCAGAACAAGGCATGCTAATTGTTTTCGGAACCATAGAAGGACAGGATCACCAGTGCAAAGAGAGGGGGAGCTGGACAGCATCTGCCTGTCATCACAGCACCGTGCCCGGACCGAGAGAGGCTGTACCCAATTAACCCTGCCCCTCTTGATTGGTCCAGAAAGCGGGGGCGCGTGATTAATAGTGGTTTGTTGATAGGTTGCATTAAGGAATTGGCTGCAATCGGACCCATGTGTTTTTCAACTGCGGATGGCACAGGTGGCGTGCACTAACATGTGTGCCCGCGTGTGTCCGGGTTAGCCTTTAGCTGTCAGCGACTTTCACAGGCGTGATAAAGGGGCTGCGACACTATTACTGCTGTTGTTCATTGACCAGCAGCTTGCTGGCTGAAGGTGAACAACACATGGCCACCATTGCTTTTAAAGAAAATATCAGGGCACAATTTATATGGACTTTATAGATGCCTGTTTTGTCATTTATTTCATTAGCAATTTCCTTTTTGGTGGCTTTTGGGGATCAGAAGTAATTGTTGTGTAATTTTTGTGCGTTATTTGCGTTACAAGTATTATTGGGTTTAAATTGACAGGTTTTGTTATTTGAGGCTCTTGAGGTTGCAGGATTAATAATTAGTTTTTAAAATAAAAACTACAACAAAGTAACCATCTCCCGATGAGTTCAGATTTTTAAAAATAGCTAGTTATGGTTAGACACTGCGGTGTCCCTGAGCAGGCGACTATCTGTTATTCCCATCGATGACCATGGCTTCTTATTTTGTATTTTTGCTGCTTCCTCTGGCATTTGGAGCTCCTGCCAACGGTCTTAGTCTTACAGTAGCTCTGGCTCCACGCTGGAAAATTTCATCGGTGTCTGGGGACGTTACAGCGAAACGGCGACATTCGCCTCCTCTCTCGTTGCCCTGCGTCAGATCGCACCCCCCCCGCCCCACATCTCGTTTGCGGTTGGAGACAACGCGACCACGGGGTAACGGGTGCAGTGGTCTCAGTTGAGAAAATGGGTTGTGCTAACTTTATTATTTGTGTTAGTTTGAAAGAAATTAAGTAATGACATTTTTCCCCACTAAATTCCTGTGCTTGAATAGTTTTGTGATCTTTCAACAGTAATCTATAGAAGTGCGACTCTAGCTGTAACAATTATATTAGCACTTAAAAAAATGTAAGTACATTTAAGTAAGTGTATTTACAAAAAGCATTGCAATGGTAGCATGACGAATAGACCTCGTCTGAGTTTTTCTGACAGTAATTACCCCGGGGAATGTGGGCTTCATTCAAAAACACAGTGGTCGCTCAATTTTTTTCCTTTTTAATTTCATGCAGCTGTTCAGAACTACTGGCTTTTCTATTTTCCTTTATGTTGATTTCACTAATAGATACTTGACTAGCCAGGAATTTTTGGATGTCTCTGGATGGTTCTCTTTCAGGCCATATGCCGTTGGCATTTTTTAATCGGTGCCATGTCTAATTGCATCCTGTGAAAAGGCATTATCAAATAACGGGTGCCCGCTTGCAGACGATGTCTTCTTTTGTCTCTTATTCGTCTGTCCTTAAGTGCCACTGCATCATTTAAAAATATTTTATGCATTAATGTGTGGCTTGCAGGACAAAAGAACACACTGACCTGATGCAAGACTTATTTTTCTGGGTTGTGGTGGACTTTGTTTTAGCAGCTGGTTCATCCTAACAAATTAACACTGAAGTTTTTGATGGCTTGTTTTACGAAAGTGACATTTCCTTTTTTTTACATGGGAAACTGGGGGAAAGCATTTCTGTTGTCACATGGAATAGAAGTGTTTTAATGTAAAAAAGAGTTTTAAAAGAAAACTTTAAAGGACATTAAAAATATTAAATAGTGTTAAAGTTCATATGACTTTTCTTGACCAGTGCTCCTTTACACTTTACATAACAGATAGGTCTTAATAAATATGAAATATGAAAAAATATTAAATAAAGATGTGATATTTTAAATAAAAACTTCACTTAATTTGTAAAACACAAAAAGGCCTGCATTAACATATAGTGCATTTAGCTCAAATGTAATTTTCACACAATTTGTGACACGGGTACATATATTGGAAAGAAAAAAAAACCTTAAATATTTAATGGTCGAGTGCTCTGAACGGCGATGAGCACAGATAACTATAACATCAAGCAGAGTCCATGGTGAGAAAACTGCCAATACTCGCTTTTTTAAAATGTAAGAGCCAGCTCTATGTGGCATGAATGCGAGTTCTCATAGGGTGTTGACCTTCAGGTGACCTCTGACAGGTGTGCGTCCTCAGGTTACACGCCAGTGTGACCGAGAGCGACGATTGCTGCTAGTTTGGCGTCACACGTGCACAACAGATTTATAATCTCCTCGTTATCAGGGTGTCTGTTAACATCAACGAGGTGCATTCGACAGAAACGGTGCATTTTTGCTGAACCTGCGGACATCTAACATTATTGTCGTCCGGCGAGGCACACGTAAAATACCAAAACCGGATATGGGACTTGCCTGGAGCCCGACCTGAAGAAAGATGTGTTTTCACTGAGGGCGATGCAGATTAGCTGAAGACGGAAAGCAGTCAGAACTGGCATGATGGGTGGATGCAGCGTGGCACATTTGAGCAAGTTTTTACAAAACCCATTCAAAATGAGCTCTGTGTAAGCATTCTGTCAGGACAGACGGCTGCGCACACATGTTCCTGCTGAGTTTCAGTGCGCCCAAGCGGCCTGACTCCCCCCCGCAGGCTATTACAGCAGGTGCTGTGCTGCTCTAGTTAAAAAAACGAAGATTCTCACCAGTAGGGTTCAAGTTCAGATCCCAGGAGGAACACTGTTGTATTCCAAAGACACCAGTGTCACGCACCTGAAATTCTTCAAAAAACAGTCTGAAATTTAAGTGCTAAAATTGCCCATTCATAATCATAATTAATCTCTAAGCAAATGAAGTAATTTAAATACGTGGGAACTGGGGTCCATACCCTATCTTGGTGCTAAAAAAAAAACAATTCATAGCACAAATTCCATATGTCTGAAGGGAGCGCTGTAAGCATATTTTAAATACTGAAATTGATACTGAATGCCTCATCTCCTACTGAAAAGATTATTTTTTTCCATATGCTGTTCTTGGAGGGGGGGGGGGGGGTTAGATGTCTATTGGCAGGGATGATGATACATCAGGCCCATGTGACAGGGAGTGATTGGCATTTGCAGGCCAACTCAGAGGGTGCAGGTTGACAGATGGCAATGTGCTGTGCTTGCTCTGGGCCTTCACGGAAAAAAGGGGCACCCTGCTGCCTCAAAAATGGCAGCATTAGCTTCTGTTGCCTCATTGCACATTATATCATCCCACCGAGCGTGCAGTGCGACTTCCCGTAACAATAACTGAGGCACGTCAGGCCATACATTGCCAGTTGTGAAAGACCATGTAGCTTGCAAATGAACAAACCAATCGAAAAATGTTGCAGTACGCTGCAGTTTGTACCAGTTATATAGATTTATCCATTTCGCTATACTAAAAAGTGTTTATTGACAATTCCAAAACGTGTCCGCATTAACCTTTATATGAACAGATGGTAGATTTTTGTAGTGTCATTACGGAGCCGTAACAGAGCACATGGCAGCCTAATGTCAGGATTTGCGTTGTGAGATGCACGCATGTCGCCCTGATTACGTGTTCGACAAAATCAGTCATCACCTGTTTTGGTACATATAGTTACCCACATTCATATAGTTATAGAGCTGCTGCTGTATTTACAAGCAAAGTGGCTCCGTGTCTGTCCAAATATTATCCAAGTTACCCAAGTGTTTCCTGCTTGCTGTATGACAGGTTCTGTCAGCAGGTTCTGAGTTATTTGTATAACCTTGCTTATCCATTCATATCTTATCTGTGATAAATGACTAATGTGACACTTTGGGCACGGTTAACCATGGTCCCCTTGTTCAGTATCAAAAGGCAAAATTATCCAATTTTCATACACTTTGCGCTCATTCTGTATTATTGTTTAGTACATCCAATGTAAATGTGAAGTTAACTTCACATCTGTTTGGTTTCTAAAAGGTCCTGAAATAAATTTAAGATGCCTTAACGGCACCACACCATGCAGACCAACTAAACAGATCTCCGTTATTGCCGTTAAAGCTGAAAACATCGGCACCAAACATAACAGCACTGTTCTCTACAAGTCATGACGTGGAAGCACGTTATGGGTTTTGTACGTAGAAAGCTCTACAGCTCAAACTGTGTGAGGAAGCACAGGCACAGAGCAGTTTGTTGGTGGGCTAAAAGACCTTCAGATATGCCTCCGAAACTGAGCTAGAGCAGTTTTCCTGGGGCCCTGTCTCACTTTCTGCATGCTCGAGAACTTGATGGCTAATTTTTCACTCAGTGCAAATTTCTGCTGGAATGTTTGGCCCGGCAAACAGTTGCAATGCAGCTGTCTTATTTGAAAGTTCAGCTTGATCTACAGTCTGCGTAGAAACCAGCGTACGGGCCCGGGACACTTGAACAAGTCTTGAAACAGGATCACTGGACGGCTAAAGAGGATTGAGCTGTTTGTTGGGAAAAGCCTGGAAACAGCAAACCTCGGGTACAATGCATTTAGCTCACTGGGTTTCTCTAATTCGCTTTTACATCATTATTAATTCCATAGGCTGTACGGAGTCACTCTTGGGAGATTTATTTCGTAGCTTGGGCTGATAAAGTTTGCAGAGTCCTCGCCTGGCTGGGGATCCCCCTGACAACCCAACCCCATGGCCAAACCCAATACTTTGGCCTCCATAAATTAGGGTGACGCCACTTCAAGCTGGTCTCCAGCCTTCTGAGTGCTAAGCCGTTTAATGCAGTGTGTCTCGTTTCTTAAGCGAGAGCATTACTGTGGAGATGTTTCTGGTTTGGCGGGTACTCTATCCATACAGGTGCCATTTTTGAACTCCTTTTGGCTGCTATGTTCTAAGGACTCTGTGTTTAATAATTGAACGCCCTAACTTTTTATCAAATAAAAAAAATCTCCTTTACACAGTCATCTTAATAACCCTACGAAAACATTTTAAATGCGAAAGTAACACAAATCATACATTATATTTTATCTTTCATCTTTTTGAGGATGTCATTCTTTTTTTTCCCCTGAGAATATATGACCATATTTGTCTGCAATTTACAATTGGTCTTTTACTTATGTGCGTAGTTACTGGAAGTAAAGGAAACTTTTAATTACAAGGTTAAGGAGGATGTTTTATGCACAATAAGCCGTCTGATAACTGTCACACGAATACGGTAAACGTTTTTTCAAGTACGCGCCGCATATTCATGCAGCGCTATCTAGTGGTCTTAGTGAGTAATTTATCTTGTAAGTCCAGGCACAAAAATGCAAGCATTTATATTTTATAATATTTGAAGGGAATAGGTTCTTATTGGTACTGTCCATTACCTTCTGTTTATCTTTTCATGCGGCCCTTTGCCATTCGCTCAACTCCTTTCTTTGGTCCTGTAGTTAGCAGTTAACTTTGTGCACAGCATAGAAAGAGAGTCTTTATAGCTGGGAAAGTTCACAGAACAGATCAAAAAGAGCTGTGCTTAGGGTTTACAACGTCTTCCTCTTCTTTTTCTGCTGCTGCTACTACTGGCGAAAAAATGCACGGTCATTATTTTGTCTCCCAAGAGAAGTGGGCTGCAACCTGACCTCGGGGCAGGAGGCGCCTGCTGATGTCCCGCGACTCGTGCCCCATCACGGCGAGTCTCGTAGTGGCGGCGTCGTAATTGTGGCTAAAAAGGGAGGGATTCTGACCGTAGGGTGCTCTCCGTATATGCACTCAATGCCAGGAGATGGGGAAGCGATAAATCTGTCATGTTGTTGCCCTCGATGGGAACCGGATGCTTAGGTAGACGGCCTGTTGTTTGGCAGTTGGTGCAGCCAGGTATAGCGGCATTGATTCCAAGGTGTTATCAGACTGAGTTTTATGGTGACGTAGCTCTGGTAAGAACAGGTGCACATCTGTAACGGAATAGTCATCATTTGCATATATTTGGTTGAAAGGCGTCCTCCTACTTCATTCCAATAGTTTTTGTAAACACATTATATTTATCGTAGTTTATGGTTTTATCTAATACGTTTCGTCCTTTTGTCGTATTTTGATGTGTTTCCCGTGGATTATAGTCTTGTGTTCGCGCTCTAATTCTAAACGCCTCCGTGATTTAACGTGTGTAATTAAATACTACCCCCAGGCGACGTACCTATGAATTACACGTTTTCGTTTTGAAAAGGCCGGTACAGTGCAGTGTTTTTGTGATTTTGTGAATGGTGACGTTGGTGGGTGACGTTGATGGGTTAACCGTATAATTATAGTTGTTATTTGAAATGACTACAAGGGAATAGATGTAAAGAGAAAAGAAAAAAACAGCTGTAAACATGAAAGAAAATGTTAAAGTAATAGACTACGTTTTCCCCAAGTGCTTACAGTGTCTATTTATATAAACTTAATTAACAAGAAGTTGGCACAAATATATAGAAATATATGTCATGCACCATATGCCGCAGAAGTTTTTATGATTACGATACGTGTTTTAGTGTGCAAGGTTTCATTGACAGTGGCCGTGATTACGCTGTGATTTTTACGAAGAAATTCGCACCGTTATGTGTCTTCGAAAGTCTGCTGTGGCTATACATGGCTTACGGCGTGCTGAAAGTCTGTCGCTTCGACTTGCGTAGCGGTTCTTTTTGCGCTGGTTCGACGTTTTACTAATCTTGAAAATATGTTTCACATATTTCCGATTTAAGCATGGTAGAGGACGTATATTAAATTCGTATGTGATTAACAGTCAAAGCATGATCGAATCGGAAATTTGACGGAAAAGAATCAAAATGAATTTACGTAAACGAATTTCCTACAGACAACTGTACAGAATTTAAGTCGTTTATACCACATAAGAATTTAGAATGATACGCAACATATGATAGTGTAACACGATGTTTGTCAATTGCGTAAATTGCATATACGAAAAAAGAAGATTCATCAGGCATTCATTTTAAGTAAAGCAAAGTGCTAAAAAGAGAACTCGATGTACGAATCCTGATACCATGCGTAATCGTTTCGTGCATTTACTCGTTTAATTTTCGCTTAAAAAACTAATTTGCGTTTCAAAGTCTTATGTAAAAATCCAGAAAACTTTCTTATTGACGAAGGACTTAATATGAATTTCATTTGTACATTTATGTTTGTACATTTAGGTTTTACTGCAATATAAGCAACGGATTCTGTTTGCGTTGAACCCTTGTGTGATGTTTTATTGCCATCTTTACATATGTAAATCTTCGGATCTGCAATTAAACTGCAGTAATACATGCAAATGATTCCAGTATGAGGTAACTGCTCAGCTACAAATTTTAAATTTGAAACAGGTTTCTGTTTCCTAAAGTTATGAAAGCGCGTACACAACATTTTTGTATGATTTAATTAACTAGTATTCCTTTGCTGAAATATCGTTGTATATTTTATATATTTCGTTCACCAAACGAAATTAATTTATAGATTATTAAAATATATTGTTGTATACCGAACGCGAAGGTGGACATCAAAACAACGCAGGTCCTTAGTTTGTAGATTGGTATTTAATTACATTTGTTTTTTTTTTTTCCCCTGCTACTTTCTGTAAAATATTAAGTGCATTCAAATTTTCATAAAGCTCCATCAAGAATGTATTGTAAATCATTGATACCTGTCATAATTTAAAATTTAAGTATTTGTCAGAATCTTATTACGGTAAAGTAGTTTACCTCAGGTATGAAAGATAAACACTTTAATAGTTTACGCACATGTAGTTACACCTGCAACTCATTAAAGTATTATCGTGCCTGTCATCTGTAAATAAATTGCGCCCTAAGGTATAGCTAATTTTAACCAGTTAACTGAAAAAGTAGGAGGACGTATCAACAACCTGTACGTGCAAGTGCACGTCCATGGTAGCAGACGAGAGTGAAACTCGAACCACGTGACATGCAGAGATGGCGGAATACCGTTTTATGACAGCATCATCCTTCGCTCATTTAGAGTCTAATAAAAATACATTTTTGAATTTTGAACTAATTAAATTATTAATTAATTACGAAACAAAGCTTTACAGATATTAAACTTTTTTCGGCAATTGTGTTCTGACATATAATGGGATTTAATGTTGTTTCACATATTCAAAACAATTTTAAAATGTTGTTAAATATGGTAATTGAATAGAATAAAATAAAAATTAAGTTAGTTGTTTTCATCTTGTTGCCTCAGTAATAAAAATGTACGTTGTTGAATTAAATTGCTGTGCAGTCCGTACTAGTCAGTAAATGTGTACAGTCATCCGAACCGCGAAACGGTCAGCTTCTGGTGCCTTTACCTGTAAGTCAGCTGTGTGTGTGTAACCAACACTGACATATGAGGCCGAAAACTGATTTGAGTGGAGTCGTTATGATAAATGGCGTTAGGAGATGCTTGTCAAATTAACATTGCGACCGGTTTGTTGTTCACGGTCGCACCGAACACTTGTCACGCCTTGTCACTCAGGACCCATCAGGGGGGAAACGAGCCTGGGTAGGGGTGTGCGTGCCTGCGGAGTGAAGGGGCGGTGGGCTCGATAGCGACTCACTTTGTGGGCTAGAAGCAGGCCGAGCAGGGCGCACCAGAGCGGCGGTCCAGGTCGGTACGGCTCTCTTTTACCGCCGAGACTGTCCTTTGTTTTTCATGGCAGACAGATTTACAGCTTGGTGCATCCTATATGCCGTCCGATAACCTACAGGATGCCCGATGTTGTGTCGAGGCGTTCCGTTATCAAGTGGTTTTTGTGCAGTTCAGATTGTACAACCGCTGGATCAATTTAAGATCCACTCTTCAGTTGTAACCTAGTTTAAGTATGCTTGTCTGTGTCAGAATAAGGTGGGCTGTAACGACTAGTTCTGTTGACAGAGATATGTTCTATAATACATAGTAGCTGAGGTAAGGATTGGGTAAGGTTACAACATTAAGCATTTTCAGATGAAGTTAACTGAATTAATTCAATGTATATATTTTTAAATGTTTCAGTACACCAGATTAACAATAGTTCCCGTATTTACACTCGACATTACTTCAATTTTTTAAATTTATTTTATAACGCTATGTCTGTGTATGTAAATTTTCAAAAGTTTTGAACGCGAAGTATAATGTATTTGCATATGTGCTTATGTTTAAAATATACAACGTCTGGGATATTCAGGCAAAAAGGGACGTGTTTATGGATGTTTAAAAAGAATGTAGTAAAGAAATGCGGTGGAAACAAGTGGATTTGTTACTTGGCTTGAATTTGTCAACAGTGTTTTGTTCACGAACAAAAGGCATAGATTCTTATTCTGAGCATAAAATTGAATGTCACGTTGCTTGTAAATTTTACATGTTTAAGTTCCGAGGCTTTACTTTATTAAATTTACGAAGGATCGCTTTGTGATTGTTAAACCTTCACATTTTAAAACTTTGTTAGTGTATATGTACAGAATGCATTCGTTATTATTATTGTTATTATTATTATTACTATTCCATATCTATAGTGTGTGTATAATTACCCAGATCGATCTGTTTATACATTTATTTGTGTTATCGTGTTATTTGAACAGATTTCAATTATTATTATTGAAGGTACCCTCATATTAAAAACAAACTGTAGCAATAGCTACATAAGACCTATTTTACTTTAGCAGTAGTGTAGTTGTCACATCTAAAACTTCATTTAGTTTGTAGAGAACATTTTGAACACTGCAATGCTGCGCTTTCCAATAGTGTCATTGAAATAAATCTTTATTTTATAGTTATCGTAGTTTATTTTTCGTTTTCTACAGGTGAAACAAGCACTGAGCTCACTAAGACCCGTTGCATTTGAGGTGCAAATTTCCATTGTCCTGTGCCTGTAAAGGAGTGCAGAAAAACGTCGTTAGAGTCAGTCTGGTGCTTAAAGTATTTTATCAATTAAAGAGCTTTTAAACTAACGTGCAGACTTTACTTCAATAATAGCGGGTTCTGTGAATGGATTTTCCACATCTAAAACGGAGGTTAAACAACTGAATCGCATTTTTTGTCAGGCCACCGAGACAGGACCATTTAAAGTCAGCCCGCGTTGCCCTGTTTAGCTTCTCACTGATAAGCGTGCGTGGGAGGATGTTCCCTTAGAGTAAATTACCACGCAGGTACAGGCTACCATCTTTTGGAAGGTCACTTTGTTGCTTCGGGCAAAAAATAGGGAAACGTTGACTAATCATATAACCTAGCCTACTATTGTAACTATTATAAATGCATAAAAATAAAGGTTATAACCTTCATTTTGTATGTTTTTATTCTGTGATAAGCTTTGTGTCCTTCTTAGCCCTGTGTCAGTAAAAAACCATTATTGTTTTCACTTTCCAGTCTGAAGTTCTGCCCAAGTTCCAAACACCTGCGCCATAAATAAAAATAATTTAAAACAGACTAGAGTCACATGAGAAGATGCTAAATACCAGTAGGCTAGCTAAAACAAGTATAGGATAATTAATTACTCAAGTTACTACCTTGATATTTTTATGCACGGGTAATGTGCAACGAACATTAGTAAATTTAATATCTTATTTTAGCCGCCACTTACTTAGATGTAACATATTACTGTACCCCGTGTTCTTTAATCAGATTTTCATGGTTTTTTGTTTCTATTTAAAAATTACTACCATTTGTTTTTTGAACAGTGATGCCTTAGAAGTACTGAAAAACATCCCAGCAAACACAAAACGTTCAAATAACGTTAGCTAAACGTTCCCTAAACATTTAGCTAACGTTATTTGAACGTTTTGTTTGCTGGGATTGCAGCACTAATCCGGTAATATGAAATTAGTGAAAGTTGTAAATCATTTGTTCTTTTAATAAGTATGTAATTATTGTGTTTTTATTATTATGTCTGGCTTCTCGTCGTCTTACTTGAACAGATGTCAAAGCAACACGTGACAGTAAAAAGTCTTCATAGGTGAAGCGAGACAAGCGGAGCTGAGTTTACATCATGGCTGGCATTCATAAAACGTGAAAATCCTGAGCTGTGTGGATCACAGCGATCTGGAATGCATTTACAGGCTAAAGTATTATTGTGTGTAACAACCACACATTATGCAAAAAATAGTCCACGTGCGAACAGTATTTATAGAGGCGCTAAAGAACAGGACTATCTGACTTGGGCATGGAGATGTGCTTCCCATAATACTTTTATTCGTAGTCAGCAAATTGTTTCCTATTTACAGTATTAAAATGTTCCCATAAGAAAGGTCTAATACCCGGATGTTCTAAGAGCGGCTGTATCACAAATATCACAAGAATGTTTTTTTAATAAAAACTGCTTGGTCACAGATGAGCATCCCATAGCCTCATATTAGTCTTTTAATAGACTGTCTTAAGGGAATATTTTTAGGCAGAGGTAATGACGGGTAATTCTGCAACTGCAAGGTACAAGAGTGGAATAATTCTAGTAAATAATATTCACCTGTTGTCTGGTAAATAATTAAAGTGCCATTGTGTGTGCGTGCTTATAAGGAATACATCATCTACCAGGAGCCCCAAATTGTCTGCTGTTTTACAGATTTTTTACCTGTGCATACAGGTGATGGTACTGTGTTAGTGGAGCTTGTTCAGCAGAGGGACTGTATCTCATAAAAGAAAACTGATTAATATTCATTTGGTGATGCGTAGAAAAATTGAGTTGTTTGTGGGGTTGTACAAAATTCAACTAAATGATTTGTGGTACATGATGACACTTCACATCTGTGTTTAACGAAAGTACAAGTTGTACTGGAAATGACAGACTCAAAGCACACACTGCAAGTTTGGAGAACACCCAGCACGACACTGGATGTATTTGTCATAAACTGGTCATTACTTGGAACAGATTCCTAAAACAAGCATACAAGTACACAACATAATGGGTCTAGTGACTATACTGTAAAAACAATGTGTACATGTAGTATGTTTGAATTGTAATAGTGTTGTGTAAGCCTGTGACTAAACACAAAGCAAAGAGTTTTTATTGAAATTTACACAGTTTAATGTCTCAATGTACTGTGTTAAACATAGAACAAATAAACAATTGGACACCCAAAAGAAATCATGGAATTGTTTTCTGTAACAAAATGTAATCTAAATTTTTGACTCATCAAAGCAGCCA
>JABJVR010000036.1:1319206-1362880 GCA_025773905.1 Chitala chitala
CACACCACCCTAAGAACTTGTGTACAACATGCAGTGTTCTCGCTGCTCAGGAAGACACGGGTCACTGAAATGTTCCTAGGTTCACAATGCTTGTGTGTCTTTTTACATGCTGTTGGCCCTCCAGTGTTTTTTTTTTTCTACCCGTTTCAGGTGGCAGATCTCCATACATGACAAACAATGCTACTCACTCTGCCAGTAGACACACACTTCTGACCTTGTATAACAAAGTCTAAAATTCCTCTAGCCAAATTGCTCCAGTGTTACCTAGGTATGGGTTCCCCCCCCCCCCCGTTGGACCGGGAAGCTATCCACTTTCCATCAGAGGCAGTTTATTTTCAGTTTGGATAGGAGCTGTCTATGGATGTAATGCCTGCTCATCTCTATTACCTCTTCAAATCATAGTGTAATGCTAGTCTTACAAACTGACTTTCACTGCTGCCAGCATGTTGCATAAAATCTGTTAATGGCAATGAGTGACTTGAAGTTCAGTTTAGAATGTGTTTCAAGAAATCAGTTGATTTAAACCTTTTAAAGCTACTCAAAGAATTTGCATGAAACCACACAAGTTGATATTGACACATTCAGTTCTTTCAGTATAGTCTACATAAAAGTACTTTTAAGTCCTAGGGCAAGTAAAAGTTGGGTGAAAAGCCTCCTGCCTTTACAAACTCAGATGGGGTCATTCTAACTCTTGACATCGTGCAGTTAGACTGCTTGCATCTAACTGCATGTAGAAGATCCAGTTATCTGGAGATGTGAATTAGCCACAAACACAATGAATCGGCCTATAGTTAGCTTGTTGCTGTCAGATGTCTACCCTATGCAGCTACACAGGGAGTTGCGTTTGGGAGGTTAATTCTAGCTACTGTGATATGTTAGGATATTATTAGGTTGTGGTTTGTCTGCACCACTGCCCCCAGAGGTTACGTGGTGTCATTACACCCATGGTCCCCTACTGACATTAAGCGCGTTGCTGTTGCTGCTCTCTCCGCGCAACCTCCTGCTGCCGAATTATTTCTTGTGCCTCCTGCTGCATCTTCTCCAGTTTTTCCAAGGTCACAGATTTGAGGGGTAACAGTTTAGGCTTACAGAGGACCATGGAGGGCACATCTTCCATGGACAACTGGCCTAGAGGAAACAGTTTCAGGAAAATCAGTATCCAAACAACTATTTAAACACCAATATGGCTTTTAAAGTGATGTTATTGCAGCCTTCTTTCAATAGTGAGAATTAACTTAAAAGTTGTCTTTGATCAAAACATTGCTTTTAGTTCTCCATGTGACCTTCGGTCTTCCACTGAAGCAAACAGAAAGCTGCTATAGAAAACCTGTCTTAGATGTGTAACTAGACTTGACAGTGTAAACGTGGCCGTAATTTATTTCAACACTGTTCATCCAGCCTTAAAACCAAACAATGAGTCCTTGTTAATTCCCCCCCTTGGTCATCAGTGCTGTTCCTTTACTTAACACCATTGGGAAACAAAAGTCTTAACATTTCAGTTCATCTGGTTTGTTACTTGAACACGCTTTGGTATGTCCACCTCCTATAACAAACAATATGGGTAAGATACAAAACTAGTCCTGTATAACAGCATACGTTAGGTGGACAACCTTCCTTTTTACGTGATTTTTAAAGACTCCAACACACGGAGTAGTATTTAAGGAGACATGGCACTAACTATCTTACACAAGCGTTAAAGGATCAATATGTATATGTGGAAAATACGATTAATATGAACTATGACACTTTGGAGTCGTTATGACGTGGATAAATTCGACAGAGGTTTTAACATGGAGTGGTAAACGTGGCGCATTTTATGCGCTACCTTATCTGAACACTGATTTGTCACCGGCATGTCTATTAACTGGAGGATCAGGGAATGTAAACACAGGATTCGCTTTCTTCTTTCTGGGCAGCCGACTTGCCTTGTTTGGGAAGGACTTCTCTGAACATCGTCTTGACTTCGGGCATGTCGTTAGAGCGGCTGCTGGAAAGACAAACAGCATTACCGGCTGACAAGCCAACAGTACGTACATTGCATTAACGGATGCAATGTTATTTTTAGAAGTGCTAGGCGTCAAGTCGCGCACGCTAATGAACAACAGCACGCAAAAACGCAACGTTGCACACGCCGACTCTGGGAAAGTGATTTTTGCTTTGATAGGTATCATTTGCGTGACGTTTCTGTTGGACCTGACGGACTTGTGTATTGGGCCGTGTTCTGCGTTACGGTTTGGAGTCACGTTTTTCCCCCCGATTCGAGGCGCGTGCGAACACTCGTAGGGGGTGAATTTTGCGGTTTTCTTCATTCAGTTTAAATTCGTGGAGAAACACACAGGTATGTCTCCGACCGAGAAAGTGTCCCAAATTGCGTTAATACACGTTATTCGCGATTGCGGTGAATTTGTACGGTCGCTATATAATTGTATATTTTAGTTTAACATCGTACATTTACGGGCGAGGCAGTTGACTGTCGTATTTTTGTAACAGTTTACGCCTTTTTCTGACCTTGTCAGGAGCTTTAAAATTTAACAGATCGGCGTCTGCTCTTGTATACTGAGAACTAGTCACTAAAACCACCGAGATACGTGCAAGTGTAAAATACATAGAAGACGTAACGTTCCTTAAGAACAGGGTATGTTATTTTAGTACGTTACTGTTTTAATTTGAATAAGTTAATGTCGAATTCACCAATCGCACGCGTTTAAAACGGTTAATCACCTACCAGCTGTTAAATTGAGAATGTTTACTTGAGCGAAATATGCTAGCTGCTATTATTAGCCAGCGAAGGCCAAAATCCAAAATGGTAATATCGTGCAAGACACACCTCGACCGACACCTTTCGGTAGCTGGCTAACACTAGTTTACACATGCAGAAATGTTCATGGTGGGCACACGATGACTAAATTTTTCCTTAAAAATAATCGACCAAACAGCTACACTGCTAGCAACATGGCTAGTTATGTAGCAACGTTCGGCGTCTAACCAAAACAGGAAATGCGACAATCACGCAGCGCCACAATGGCAACCGGTTGTTGTAGTTCCTTATATTCATCCTAATTACGTCACCTTTGTCTTAGCCAGCTAGGGAGATACGTTCCAGCGTCTAACCAAAACAGGAAATACGAAGTTTACGCAGCGCCACAATGGCAACCGGTTGTTGTAGTTTCTTTAAATTCATCCGAATTACGTCACCTTTGTACTAGCCAGCTAGCGAGTTACGTTCCAGCGTCTGACCAAAACAGGAAGTAAAGTTGTCGGTGAAGCTTTTTTTGCTCTCGGTACGTGTAGTTCATCACATGCAACCTAGTTACATCAATACTTTCTGTGATATAAATAGCATTTGCATCGTGTCACTTTTCCAACAAAAAAAAAAAAATCTAACGTTTTCAGGGTATACCACTGGGCATTCTGAGTTTTAGCAATTCATTATAAATGCTTTTAAATGAACAATGGCGTGAGAAATAACATCTACTGGCGTGTGTCTCTTTAGATGTTAATTTAACTTTGTTCCCTTTTTGTCTGCAACACAATTGTGTGACCCGCTGGATCTTTGCTCGACCGCCGCTTTCCGCCAAAGTCATTCTTGCAGCTAACTTTGGTGAGGTTATCTGGGACACCATAGCGCTCGCTGACGCGTGCAGATCTGACCCCGCACTAGAGCAGCCCCGCAGCCAGCGCGCGGGTCCCCGCTCCGCACCCATCAGCGCCGGCCGCCCTGTACTTGCCAGAGCGCTCCGCGACACCCAGTTAGGTCATTGCTCGACCGCGGCTTCCCACGCCTCCCCACTCCTCCTCCTCCACCTCCTGGTCATTTAGCTGACCGGCCAGACGGAGCGCCGCGCGGCTGGCCAAGCACGTCTCGTGACAGGGGCCGGTAATGCGTGCGTGTGACGCAGTTGGGCGGTAGGGGAGGGGGGAGCGGAGCGGAGCGGTAGGCAGTGGAGAAAAAAGGAGGAGGAAGCGAGGATGGCCGAGTCACACCTCTGAAGGTACAACGGCTACGTTACTATCTGGATATTTACTCTCCGATCGCGGGTGGTTTGACAGTGCGCGCGGCGGACGGCTCGTTCCTGCTTGCCCGGTCGGTCGATGTTGTGCGTTTCCTCCCTGTTTTGCAAGGCGAGAAAATGCACTCTTTTGTTCAGCGTTCGGAATGGCCGCTGTGTGGATGAACGTGCGTGCGTGTGTGTGTGTGTCTGTGCGTGTGTGTCTGTGTTTTTTCTCCATGTTCAGTTAAAAAAAAAAAATAAAAAAATTGGAGCGCACATAGGAGAGACGGAGAGGGTGCACAGCGAATTTGTGTCAAGGTGGCGGAATTCGCGTCCCCCCCCCCCCAAGCCTTCGACCGAGGGGGGGGGACGTTGAGACCGGGCCGCAGCGGCCGCTCCCCCGGGGGTCGGTGTCGGTTCAGCCCAAACTGGGCGCCCTGCGAGGGAATGCCGAGGACGGGGGACCGCGCCGAGCTGGCCGGGACGGGCACGGCGTCGCAGCGCTGACAGCTGCCTGCGGACGGGCCTAGGGGAGCCGCGGAGCCAGTTCCGGGTGTGGGGTGGCGGTCAGCCAGCGGGCCAGCGCCGTCGGTTCATTTTAAGCGCGGCGCTGAGGACAGCGGCGGTACCGCCGGTGTACATTGACGGTACCGTTTGGGCCGCGGTCCGCAGCGGGTACCTGCAGGTTACAAGGGCGGAGAGGATCCTGACTGCGATAGTAACGTGGACGTACACAAAGTAGCTAGCGGTGGCTAACCCCCCCGGCAATTCGCTTCTTAATTTTAGGTCTTGTTAGCTGGCCGGGGGGGTAGTGGCTGGTCTGTTTAGTTTTTATGCGGTGCATGCGTTGAACACGTGTGCGCTGGGGGTGACCGATTGCGAATAATGTTGGCGATTTTGGTGGGGGCCAGATAGCATGCTAGGTTAGCAGTGCTCTGCTTCTGTTGACAGCTTTGATTGCTAACACCCCCCCCCCAGCTAACAACTATCACTCCTTTAGTAGGTTTGCATTAGCGTTTTCGCCGATGGCCATTGCGTTTACAGCGTTATCACCCTCCGCCGAGTAAATATCACCGCATTAACCCTTTCGTGCACGAATTGTGAAAGTCACATGCATGGAAACACCTTTTAAAGAGCTGTCCGCTGTAGTTAGCACTGTGCATGGAAGGGTTAAGCCGTCTGAGTGTTATTCTTTTATTGCTTATGTTGATATCGCAAATGCTACAGACTACGATTTGTAATGATGCCTGCGAGATTAATCCCAGGTCTGGTTAATACATGCGATCATTAGCTCTTACTGTTTCATAATCAGGTGGTCGAATTTGTGCGGTAAATCTGAAAGCAGAAGTTTTTTTTTTTTTTTTTTTTTTTTTTAATTTTTGCTGAGTTTTGCGTTGTGAGATTCCCTTTGTTATCTGTTAAATGATAAGCATGTAAAATATTTAACAACACTAATGTGTAGTACTTGTGTGCTGACCATTTGTGGGTGTTCCCCTTGGCTTGTTTTCTGTTATGTGCCTTTTTTGGGCCTATAAAGTGAACCAAAAATGTTTTATGTGGGCTGACCACCAACCAGTCAATTGGGTTAATGAGTAAATGCTAAATGACGTCTGATAATTGAACGAGGTCTTGTAAAGCATTCCAAATATTTGCCGTTTTCTTGGGCTGATGAAAACAACACAAGAACTGGAACTTGTGTTATTCTGAAACTGAAAGATGCATTTTAAAATTGATAGTTTCTGAACTCAGGGCTGTTGAGGCAGTTCTTTCTCCAAATGAAAACGATTGGTTTTCCTCTCTGCTCAGTGAAAACTGGTCAGCCTATGTTTTAGATGTCCCTGGAACACTGTGTAAATGGGTTGAATATAAAGGGTGTGTGCTTTTTTGGCAGGGTACAGCACAGGGGTGGAGAAATAAGTTTTTATTTGATTGGCAGTTGATAATGGGTACATAAGTGTCACGCAAGACTCTCTTCTCTTCATTGATTCCACGATGGTTGACACAAGAACAGAAATTCACACCCACGTGTTGCAGAATGTAGAGCAAGCTGTTGTGGTGATTTAAAGGAATATGCTAAAATCTGTGTTAACAAATTGACCAAAGTATGTTTATTTATGAAATGTATGTATAAACCCCCCACCGCAAATTAGTTATCGGTGATGAGAAACAACAGAACTGCTGCCTGGGTTTACATGTACGATGATGGATGCGACAGTTTGGGGCTGTGGTCTCTTCGGCCACCATTACGTAATAGCGGCTCGTCTGTATTGCTTTAAGAACAATCCTTGCTCTGACTCCTTGTTCATGTGTGTTGTTTGTTTAACTCCCTGTTAAGGCATATTTGGATTTTTTTTTTTTTTTTAAACTGTTCGCTTCCAGTTTGCTGTCCTTTTGGTCGCCGTTTTGCCTTTAGTGCATCATGATAAAGGGGATTCTTTCTAGTCTGTTCTTGGGTATGAATTCTTTATTTTTTCACTCACTAAATGACTGGCAAAGCTGTCCACAGTATATGAACGTACTGCTGTTCTGTTGTGTGTTTTGTTTCCCATGGAGAAACTTGTGCATCTTACAGTTTCTGAGTGTTTCCCTGGTTTTGTTTGGCTTGCTCAAGGGTGTAAGAGTGCAGAAGTGTAAAAATTCATCTGCCATTGTTATTATAACAGATTTATAAATTTGTCCCCAATGCTTCTTGTCGCGTAAGTGCAAACCCCACGGCAAGCTAGTTGGAACTAGTGCGTGTGAAGTTGTGTGTTTTAGATGGCCCGCTGTTAACGGTTTTGTAAAAATGAAACTGCACAAAGTCGATTTTGCTACACTGAGTGTCCCGTTGACATAGTTGAAGTAACCACAGGGACCTTGTCGGGGGGCTTGATGTGGAAAGGGTTGAGTTCCTATAGGGGATCGCAGCCCAAAGTTGCCTGCCTCTCCTCTCTTCTGGCCGCGTTGGCAGCTGAAGTAGCGGAAAATAATTGGCATCATTCTCCTGGTTTGATTGTTTTGGGTCAGGCGCTGGGGTGATGTCATTTGGGGTTCCTCTGTTGACCGTTTGAGGGTTTTCTCGAAACCGCCGATTTGCAGGCTCCGCTCACTGGCAGACGGTCATCTAGTCTGCGGTACCGGGCCCAAACAGTCACGGTTTTAATTAGTCTTCTGATTAGTTTGGGTGTGAATCTGAACATTGTGTCATTACCTATTTGGGAAAAATTTAATGACAAACATGTAGAGAGAATCTAAAGGGAACTGTGTGTTTTTGTGAAACTCAATTGTAGTAGGAAAGCAAGGACGGTGCTTGACACCATGTTGTACCTTCAGAAAACTAACCACTGTCCTCTGATGTAACCATTGCCTGTTAACTTTTTTTTTTTTTTTTTTTAAAATAGTGTTCTTTAACTGCAACGTTAAAACAATTGTGCTTTTCTTCGTCCTAGGCCTTTGACAGGCAGTGTTTTAGGATTGTCAGTGCAGTTTGCATAGAATAAGACCAGCAGATGAATAATTTGAAAATGGATATAATGGTCTTGTGAAAAACAAAAAGGCTACAGGTGTAGAACATGAGGTTTGCGTGCGTAGCCCTTAGCTGTTAACCACAGAGAAAGCATATCGAGTTAAAACGTTTTTCACTTTTGTTAGTCCTCACAGAAATGGGGGGGGGGGTGTTCTTATGCGTACACGCACAAGTTCTCCTGGCAATTAACGCAGAGAACTCAGCTCTAAGCACTTCACCACAAAGTGAATTATGCTTTGTCATTTGTACAGCGATGAACCTTTTTCACGATAAAGGTCACATGACCTGCAGGGGGCCAGGGCTTTGAAGATGCCTCCCAAATATGACTCTCAGTGGTACTAACCTTTCAGCAGCTGTGATCTACAGCCAGGCGTTCTTTCAACCGGGCTCAGCCTGTAAACAGCCTAGAAGCCCGGTGTTGTCAAAGAGCGAGTGTTTTGTTTTTGTTTTGTTTTCAAACGATGCTAAACGGGGGGAAAAAAAAAAAAAAAAGATTGGTCAAGCAGATGTTCTGTGTCAGTCTGATTACAGGTGTTCTTCAGAGGTCATGTGCTGACAGCTGCACTGTTCGTGGAGTCGGTGACAAATCATAGATGGCATACGCTGAACCTCTAGGCTCTGATATTGGTCTCTAGATGTTTCTACTCGAATGTTTCCTATGCCTTTGCCATGAAGGACTCCACCAGTAGGAGCTGTTGATGGTTTTGTGCACTGTATGTCTTGTGTTAATTTTCTCGTGATGCACATCCGCCCGTCTCCAAATCAAGTACGAGATGCACCCGTGCATTTATCACGATTTTGGTCTGGTCTTATTTCTGAGACGCTGTAGTTATCTTGCTGTAGTTTCAGTAGTGTTTTGACTTTAAACACTTTCCACTACGTTTTATTTAAGGTGGATTTGTTGTCGTCTTTTGCATTGTTTTAGTGTTCAGTGTTCCAGTAATGTCTTTGTGCGTTCTCAACGTTTCTCAGTGGATTTTTTCACCAGTGCTGTACCTGAAAACCACACTATTACTTTGTTGCAAGACAACATCGATATTCACTTTGTTTACAGCCTGCTTAAATTTCCACCTCAGTCTTAAATCATGCGTTTTAAGGTCATAAACCTTATCGGTGAAGAACGGGAACTCAAGGTTTTTCAATGCCTTAATTATTCTAATACTCCATAGAAGTTTTAATCAGGGGTTGGGAATGGCACAGAAGTGTTTGGTTGTTTTATATTCCTGATGTCAGACAGCTGGTGTTCTTTGATTCAGTGTCTGAATATTGCTGCCCTCCTGTCTGTGTCACCCCTGAATTGTCACTTTATTGTGTCTGTAAATATAATTTGAGTATCCCAAGATGTGGCCTTCTTTCAACAAAAATAGAGGTCGTTTGTCTTTACCGTGGGAATTGGCGCTTTCGTGGAGATTTTACGTCTGATGTCTTTGATATTTCAGCTGGCTGAGGTTAAAGTGCCACCTAACCCTCCCCCACATGTTTTTTTCTCCCATCAGCAAGCCCAAAGGATGACAGCCCCCACGATCTTTTTCATCTGAACTCAGATCAGCCCGGACGAGGGACCGTGCACTCTCCACAGCAGTATGTGTCTGAGCCCTCGTACGTCACACATGATACTTCAAAGGATTTTCTGTCCCGTGGAATTTTGAAGGTTTTGCGTTCCGGGGCTGTCGCGTTCATACGTACGTGCGGAAGATGCACTCGCTCGCTTAAGCACACGCCCTTTTCGTCCACCGTAAAGCGAAAAAGAGAGACTCGGCGGTGGGGGGGGCGGGGGGTCCATGAGTATCTCGGGCAAGGTGACGTCGACATGAGTAGTACTTTAGGAAAAGACAAGGATTCAAAGGAAAAGGACTCGAAAGGTCCCTCTGTGAAGGAACGGGACAAGGAGGCTAAAGCCCAGAGCGGCTTCAGCAAGGATGGCAAGGAAACCAAGACCAAAGGGAAAGAAGCCAAAGACGGACGGAAGGACGCAAGCGGAGCCCCGCCCGCCGTGGCGTTCTCCGTGGACAACACGATAAAGCGGCCGAACCCGGCGCCTGGCGCTCGAAAGAAGTCGAGCAACGCCGAGGTGGTGAAGGAGCTGAACAAGTGCCGGGAGGAGAGTTCAATGCGCCTGGACCTATCCAAGCGCTCCATCCACGCCCTGCCGGCCTCCATCAAGGAGCTGACGCAGCTCGCCGAGCTCTACCTCTACAGCAACAAGCTGCAGAGCCTGCCGCCCGAGGTGGGCTGCCTTTCGGGCCTAGTGACGCTGGCACTCAGCGAGAACTCTCTCACCAGCCTGCCTGACTCGCTCGACGGCCTCAAGAAGCTGCGCATGCTGGACCTGAGGCACAACAAGCTGCGCGAGATCCCGCCCGTCGTCTACCGCCTCGCGTCGCTCACCACGCTCTACCTGCGCTTCAACCGCATCACGGCCGTGGAGAAGGACGTCAGGAACCTGTCCAAGCTCACCATGCTCAGCATCCGGGAGAACAAGATCAAGCAGCTACCCGCAGAGATAGGTGAGGACGCCGCCGGGTTTGCTTTCTGTCTTTTGGGAACTGCTCCTCCCCCACCCCCCATAGATTTGCAGTTGCGATAAAATCACGGGGTTGTATTCGGATTATCACTTACGATGATGCTTTTACTACCTACCTGAAAATGTCTTGTAGAGTGTGTGTGTGTGCGTGCATGCTATTTAATTGGAAAAATGAGTACAGCCTCATGGAGAATGTTAAGGTCTTGTTTGATGTTGCCGGCACATTTTGTGATTGACATACGAAACGGTCGGTAAAAAGCGGAGTGCGGGACTTGCTTGTTGCCAAGTACCTGAAAGTTTAACGGACTCAAATGATGTCCGCCTTAGCGAAATGTGGACAGGCTCCTCCAGCAGGCGTCCAGAGTGAGCGCTGTTCCTCTTGGAGCTCTTGGGTTTTCTCCGGCGTGTCGGCCAGCCGGCGCGCTACAGCCCAGAGCTTCCCACGGAGCCGTGTGGCCGCTGAGCTCTGAGTCGTGGCGTGTTTTCTCGCAGG
The DNA here is from genome assembly GCA_025773905.1 of Chitala chitala. Classification (NCBI taxonomy): domain Eukaryota; kingdom Metazoa; phylum Chordata; class Actinopteri; order Osteoglossiformes; family Notopteridae; genus Chitala; species Chitala chitala. Next base: position 1,329,721 of record JABJVR010000036.1, read on the forward strand.
TGAGCTGTGTAATCTCATCACGCTGGACGTTGCCCACAATCAGCTCGAACACCTGCCTGAAGAGATCGGCAACTGCACGCAGATCACGAACCTCGACCTGCAGCACAACGAGCTTCTCGACCTTCCTGAAACCATAGGTGAGCCCCCTCAGGGATGCCTGCCTCTCCCCCAGCTCTGAGTGTCAAACTTCGTGGTGTTCCTCTGGCCTGGAAACTGCCGGGCTATCGGTACATATGAGGGTCTTTTAGGTCAGCAGGGAAAGTGTCTTAGGATGTCAGTGGGTTGCTATGGACCATTAGTGGGTTACAGGTGTGTGTGTTGATCTTACCAGCCTTTGTTGTGTTCTGGGATGATTTTTAGGCCCTACAGAGAATTATTTCCACCCCTAGCACTGGTCGGAATGCTGGCCTTATTTTTAGACGGTGTTGATTATCAAAAGACATTTTAATGTGTGGAGTGCCAAGTGAAGCCCCTGGCACGTCAGAGGGTCAGTCTGGAAGCTTTTTTTGTTTACGTCCCCTACCAGAGTATGACACGGACCCTCTGGGTTGGAGCAGACATGACGCCATTGTACTGTACATTTATGCTGCCGCTGACAGTCCTCGCACCAGATTGTGTTTCTGACGGTCGCTGTGGAAAAGGTCTCGACTTGATTTTAGACACTGCAGCTCCTGTTATGTGAGGAATGTGAGCAGAGAGATGTATGCCCAGATCTTTACTGTACAGAAGAGAATAGCCGTAATTCATTTGAACGCTGCTCCCTTTTTACGCGATGGTTTCTGTTCCAAAGCAAGTTGTTTCTGCAGAGGGCTTGAAAAAAAAATCCCAGGACGCAAGATTGTAGTTAATCACAAGAGAGGAGTGTGTTCAGTTTTTACACTCCAGAGATGTGATGGCGTGAAGCGATAATGGTAACATTTGCCTTCCGTTTCGCCATTACAGACGCCTGTACTTGCGTGTCTGTTTCTCTGAAGTACACACAACCACCCAGCTGGGGGGTCTGTTTTATTACAAAACATGCATGTTTGGTAGCTATTTATATTATGTTAAAAATTAGCACGTTGGGCAAATGCTGAGATGTGTACGTGTAAAACTGTACAACGTTCTTGTTTATCAGCGTTTTAACCATGGTGCCAAAAAGGACCGATCTGGAATGTTCTCCGCCACAGAGGAGAGACTGTGGTCTGGTGGAGAGGCAGCACAGCATGCTTGTAAACCCTTCTGTGGGGTACTTGTAGTTATTAGCACGTTTGGGGATTGGTGGTGTGACTTCTTGCATGATGCACATTTTTATTATGACTGCCTGCTAGCTCCGCCTCTGCTGTCATGTTATTGGTCCAGCCTGCTTTGTCTGTTAGCAGCCGTAATCTAATTTTCGCTAAAATGGTTATCGCATGACAGTCTTAATTTTCAGTAATACATTGTATGGGGTTATTTTTGCGAGGACATTTACTGTATGTATATAAACGCACCCGGCAACGTTTTGTTCACTCGTGAAAACTGGGATGCTGTCGTTATTGGAAGCACAAGGCGCGAAGTTGCGTGGCGTTTTCACGTGAAGGTCATGACATCGCCAAATGTGTTCTTTTGAAGCACGTTTCTCAAGAATCATCATGATCATCTTAGTGCACCATAAAAGGTTCTGTTCAAATAAGTTTATGGAAATTGGACATTAAAAGTGTCTGGATAGAAGAGGTGTTTGTAAATTATCGTGTTGTGTAGGCTGTGTTAATGCGGCGCGTGTGGTTGGGTGTTAAGCTCAAGTTTTTAATGAGAACCATACTCACCTACGACAGTGTTTGTGCTTCCTTGAAGTTTGGTATTTGATCGTGCGCAGACTTGTGTGGACTGACAGATGTTTTCGTAATTGTACGCTCTTAGGTGCGATTGCGTAATCTGACACATTCTAAAATATCCATTAGTTTATGTATTTTGCAGCTCTGATGTGCATTTAATAGGTATCACTGTTCCTTTCAGTATGTGACATCACCTCTTGCTTTTGGATGTTTCAGGTAACTTGGCGAGCATAAACCGCCTTGGCCTAAGGTACAACAGGTTGTCCGCAATCCCCAGGTCGTTAGCGAAATGCCACGAACTGGAGGAGCTGAACCTTGAGAACAACAACATCTCCGTGCTACCAGAGGTCAGTGTCGGCCCGGCTACAGGGCAACATGTGGCTGTGCTTTATCGCCGTCCCACAAAACGGCAATGCGCGATACAGCCCGTGTTCCCTGTCCGTTTTCAGGCAGGGTCTTGCGCAGGATGCTGGGTGGGTGCTGCATCTGTGTCAAGGGCTTTCCGCTTTAATGTAGAAATGTGGCGTGTATTTAAATTGCCTACCGCCGTGCGTCTTTGGCATGTAGGGACCATCTTGCTGCCTTTCTGTATCAGCTACAAATTCCTTGTATCGCCTTTATCAGATGAGCTTTTGCGTATGATAAAGGAAGACGTAAACTTGAGATGTGCAACTGCCGTCTTGATAAACGACGGGAGAGCTCTTTGGTTTCTGATGTTTTAAAGTTGGTTTTGTGAAGCAGCACTTTCTTTTACTAACTGCATGTTGTCATGCTTATTATTATGTGATAAGTTCTACCTTGCTCCTGCTGTCGGGCATTGGGCCGTTACAGACGGTTACCACAGCTAGTCTCGCTGCCTGAGACTCGGGAGGGAATGTAACATTTGTATGATTTTTCTTTTTCTTTTCCCTCCATATCAAAACATGGGTGAATACATTGTTTGTGGCACATGGTTGTTTCCCAGTTAGGGACTGATACGTACAGCAGTACACCTGCCCAGGTAAAGTGACGGGCTGTTTTAATTGTCTGTGCTTTCAGCCGCCCCACTTCTGTGGAGCAGAGGACCGTAATCTTTTAAACTGATTTCTTCACGCTGCCGTTGTCTCTCACAGGGTCTTCTGTCAAGTCTGGTAAACCTGACCAGCTTGACCCTGGCGCGGAACTGTTTCCAGTCCTACCCCGTCGGAGGGCCTTCCCAGTTCTCCACCATCTACTCGCTCAACATGGAGCACAACCGCATTAATAAAATCCCCTTCGGGATCTTCTCCCGGGCCAAAGCGTTGAGCAAGCTAAACATGAAGGTCAGCCAGCTGCTCCGAGTCCCCTCCGCTTCTCCTACAGCCCACGAGCTGAGCCGGCTGGTCTGGGTTTCATAGTTGTCTGGGAAGGTTTTGTTACACTGGGAGGAAGGGGGGTTGTGTTCTGAAACTGCTTTTGTTTTAAATATGCTTCATAAATAAGTTGAAGATTTATACCCACAATTGAATATTATTAAAGCCATTATAAAGTGCTTGCTGTAGTTTTTTCTGTTATGTATTAATTTTGTAAATACCTCTCCCAACATATGATTGGTATAGTCTGGTGGAATTGGATAGGTAGAAATCATATCGTGTGTAAATCCTCACAATTTGTATGGGACATTTCTGCACTTGGGATTAAGAGGGAAAATGTTTTAACACCTGCAGGAGAGCCAGGAAAAACATCGTTTTTGTGTTTAAATTTCAGGACAACCAGCTAACGTCTCTCCCGCTGGACTTTGGGACGTGGACCAGCATGGTGGAACTCAACCTGGCCACAAACCAGCTGGCGAAGATCCCTGAGGATGTTTGTGGACTCGTGTCCCTTGAGGTAAGAGGTTTGGACTTTCATCTGTCCACATGCTTTGACTGGTACCCCTCAGGTATTCCTGCGACTGTTCAGAAAGTGCAAAACGAGTTTGGTTAATACATTTCTGTCAGAGTGGATGCTGGATGACCTCCTCTGGCTGACTAAGACACATGTGGTCATACCAACTGTGGAAATTGGGGTTTTACAAAAAAATGTTTTGGTTAACATTATGCTCTTTGGCTTTACAAGTTCATAACTTCAGCTAATATTTTTTATTTTTCATCTTACAAGTTCAGCCACTTGATAATTGTACAGCTTGTAAAATTTCGGACCATGTGCCCTCCTTGATAATGTTGTGCATCTTATGTTTTGAATGCAGCTGCACCCTCTTTAAAAATCGTGAACCAGTTTACTTCAGGCTTGCGGGTGATCAGTTGAGTAGACTTCTGGCTGTTGGTGGGGCTTTTACCCAGAATGTCACTACAGAGGTGGCTGGTGGGTCAGTGGGTGGAACGTCAGACTGGGGTAGAAAAGGCACCCAGTGCTACCTCCCCAGGCACCACGTGTGGCTGCCCGCTGCTTCGCCAGGGGATGGGTTAAGTGTGAAATATGTGTTGTAATGCGTATGTACTCCATGACGATAATTTCTCGTAAATGCACATCCGCTGATTCGTCTCGCAGAAGAGCAGCAAATCCTGTGTGCTGCAGTTGCTTTTGCATGGCAAGTCGTTGTTGGAGAGAGATGTGCAGAACGTCAAGCATCAGGCTTAATACTGTGTATAGAGAGTTCAACTCCTTTGTTGGTGTATAAAGTTCAGCTTGAGGCTGTTCTGGGTACCTAAAGTGGTTTTGACCATTTTCTCTGCTTTCATGAAACGTCTTCCACAGTGAATGGGTTTTCTGTTTGCGGTATGAAGTGCAAACTGGCAGCTTTGTTTATGGAAACTAGCAGTCATTGTGTTGAGTATACTGTTAATGAGAGTGTGTGTGTGCTTTTCCTGTTGAAGGTCTTGATTTTGTCAAACAATCTTCTGAAAAAACTTCCCCATGGCATCGGCAACCTGAGGAAACTGCGGGAGCTGGACTTGGAGGAGAACAAGTTGGAGTCTCTTCCCAATGAAATTGCCTATCTTAAGGATTTACAGGTAGGTAAATTCATAAAATATTTTATTTTTACATTGATTGAGTCTTGTGTTGGCTAGTGTATTAGATTTGAACACATCACATAACGTGCTGGTGTTGGAAATTTTTACGAAGGTAAATTATGTGGTTGGCTTTGTTTCAGAAACTTGTCCTGACGAATAATCAACTAACGACCTTGCCCCGGGGAATCGGCCACCTGACCAACCTGACTCACCTGGGCCTTGGGGAGAACCTCCTGCAGCACCTTCCCGAGGAGATCGGTAGGCTGCGCAGCGGGAAGCGCTGCCGCAAATGGCTCGGTTGAGCCACTTTCGTTTAACAGAATCGGCATTTTGTTGCATTCGTTTGCATCAGTTCACGTTTGTCTGCGTTTGTTTGCATACCCGTTTGGAAGCGTTGCTAAGGTCGACTGACTGAATGGCTGTTATGAGAGCTTAGAAAGGTGCCAAAAAGAAGCCGGAAGATCGAGGGCGTATGGTGCGTGTTTAAATGTTTAAACCTCCCTGCGTGGGGGCTTCTCTTCCAGGCACGCTGGAGAACCTGGAGGAGCTGTACCTGAACGACAACCCGAATCTGCACAGCCTGCCCTTCGAGCTGGCGCTGTGCAGCAAGCTTTCCATCATGAGCATCGAGAACTGTCCCCTCAGTCACCTGCCACCGCAGATCGTCGCCGGCGGCCCATCCTTCATCATCCAGTTTCTAAAGATGCAGGGTCCGTACCGGGCCATGGTCTGAACGCCCGAACGTCCCGTCTCACGCGTCGTACACTGTAACGAGAAAAAACAAACGGCATACAAAAAAAATCAAAGTAAACGAAAACTAATGAAACGCATTATTGTTGTTTAAAATGTCTATCTGAGATAAAGGCAATTTTATTGAGACTGCATTGTATGTTTATGCTAATAGAGGAATCATAGCCATTTAGACACCTCCCCCACCACGAAATCATGTAAAAACAAAATTTATTTTAAATCTCCTTTGCCAAATTAAGTGTACGTGAAATGACAACACGGTTACTTGGCAGTTCTTTTAGTATGTGGTCCACATTGCCAACAGTGACCATACTTAAAAATGGTGTTTAGAACAAGAAAACGATTGTATGCAAAAACGTTTAAACATTCGTTCTGCTGCTGTTGCCATTACCATTGGGTCCCCCCTCTTGATTTTTTTTTTTTTTTTTTTTTTCTTTTTTTCTTGTCACTCATTGACTAGGGATAGTGTGTTAAACTGTGCAGATTGAGATCAAATTTTTTTTTGTGCCTATTCAGCAAGAAGACCTGATCAGTTTAATGGTTCGGGTGTTTCCTTGCAGTTTTTTTTTTTTTTTTTGTCATGCTTGCTTTTGTTTTTGTGTTTTTGTTTTTTTAACCTAATTCATTTATCGTGCAGTTTATACAATAGAAATTAACTATAAAAGTAAATACTGTATATTAAAATTACAAATATAAAGAGCTATGAGAATTTTATCATTGCCAAAAAAAAAAACAATCTGCAAAAATATTTAAACAAAAATGAAACGACTGATCAAAAACAATCAAGTCAGTTAGGACGGTTTCAGTTTTCAATCAGGTTACTGTATCTTCGGACTAGATTTAGCTTGTATCGGCATAGTTGGATGCTAATCACATTTAGGTGTTCTGACCGCAAATTGTCTCTAATTTTACATGGTTGGTGTTTTTTAGGGTGATTGTTTTGAGATATTGGGTGATGGGAGGAGTGAGACAGTGCAGTAATGTGTGAGCCAGCGTCCCTCACGATGTTTCAACTCTCAGAATGTTTACGTTTTGCTGTTAATCTCCAGTGTTGGCTTCTGTTACTGTCAGTCATTATGGACATGTTTTAGTAGACATATCAAACACCGTGATGTTAGGTTATGGAACCCCCCCCCACCCAAAACAGATTTAAGTTTTATGCCAAAAATGCGCTTTTATACTTTCTGTGGCCCTTGGGGTAGATTTTCATACTGTAATAATGTAAAAGTTCAGTTAGAATGGTGTCCAGTTTGGTTTGTAGCCTTTTCCTTCAGTGTAGAATTATTTCTGTCAGACATGAAAGTTCAGGCTTTTATTTCTTTTTTTTCTTTTTGTGTAACCCCCAACACTGTCTCTTGAAGCTGCTGTTTTTTTGCACTTTTTAATTCTATCAACATCCTCCTTAATTTTTTTTTTTTTTTTTTTAAATGAGGAAATATGTCTTACCGGTTATATTAAATGGGGCATTTTTTTTTCAGTTGTATTTTTATAGCAGCTTACTTTGCCTGTTTTCATTGCTTCAAAATATGTTTGCCTCAGCGTGTTTCTTGCTCAAAGCCTAATTTTACACATTTGGGCTGTGTTCTCTGCATTAAATACACTTACAGTTTAAGTCTCAGTAGTAATTTAAATACCCATATCATTTTTGTAAACATTTTGACATAAATTAATGTAGTAGAGTTCAGACCCAAAATATTTTAAACCAAGAGAATGTGTTTAAGGTCACTGAGTTTTTACTGACCCCAACACAATGGGAAAGTTAACACACCTCAAAACATGTTCTATTTCTGCATTACAGTAAGTCTTGCATTGCTGTAGGGGTTGAAAGCAGGCCCTGATGGAAAGACACTCGCTCTGTATGCGGGAATTAAACTAAAGTGAGGACCCCCCCCCACCGCGCTTTTTGTTTTTTACACTGAACTGTCAAGTACAGTTCTTACAGGTTAAATGAGTGAATCTAGAGGCCAAAGTGCATATTTGAGGCTAACAGGTACAATTCAGACTCAAAACATTTCAAACATGTAAAGGGCTTTGTGTGTGTTTAATAATACAGGAGAGGTGAAGTGGTATGTTCCTGGTTTTAAATAAAAGCTTTCAAACGTGGTTTGGATCAGCGCCGTGACGTTAGCCGAGAGCCGTAAACAGGGTGATGAATGCCTTGGATGCAGAGTGCATTTGGTATGCAGCTGAAACCCTGCATTTCCTGTGGGTTTGTGTCTTGTGTTGTTTTTGTTTTTTTTTCTTTCTTTCTTTTTTCTCCTCCAGATTGGTTTGCATTTCAGTGTGGGAGTAGCAGATGAGAAGAGAACTTGTAGGTAGGGAAAGTGTTTATGAAAAACCAGGAATGTTAGTATCAGACTTGCTTATAAAGCATTTCCCCCCCCATATATATGTTAACCCACTGGGTCTGTTGTTTAAACTCAAACTTTTTTGTTTTATTTTAATAACCTTGTGCCTCCAGGTGAGTTCAGATTGGGGGTGGAGTTCGTTTTTGTATTGTCTGTTTTAGGTTATAGTTAGGTTGGTCTGAAGATCAAAAGATCAAGGTTTTTTTTTTTTTTTTTCTTCTTTCTTTTGCCTTGCTGTCATGTAAGAAAGCATGTTTCCTTTTTTGGGGTCAGATGGTATTAAAAACTGATGCTGTTCGGTATCTGAAACATGATTCTAGTGCACATAAAATGTATCAAACACAACAGTGCCAGTCCTCTCTATTGTTTTAGCAGCCTTAACAGTAAATGATTTTTCTATTTTCATCACTGCATTTTTTTTTTTGCCACTTCTCTACTACTTAGCCTTGTCTTGTGAACATACTGTAATCTTTTTTTTGTACGCAACTTAACCTAAATTAATGACGGTTTTGGTCAGGTGGGAAACCCACAGTCTACGCCTTGCAAGCATTCTTCAGATGTTTTTTTTTGACTGCCTTATGTTCGCTATACATGACATTTCCGTTGTAAGTTTTGCTTACCTGAGCACGGCTTGTTTTTGTTGTTTGGTATAAATTATTTCAAACAGGTGTGTATGGGGAGGGAAGCTGTTGATGGGATCGCTTGGAAAAACGATGGGTGCTGTCTCAGAGCTGAAGCAGGCCATCTCATCGTTTGTTTTTTACTTCCTGGGTCACCTTTATTTGCATAATAAACCTTCTTTGTGCCCATATCTTAAAAGAAATTAACTAGTTAGGGATTATCAAGAGGTCCATGGAGTTTAGGAACAAGGTTCCAGTCACTTGGCAAATGATAGGTCAATGCAGACTGGGGTATCAGTCCGCATGTTTTGAATTGCATTCATTTTTTTCCCCTTTGTAAATGTAAAAAAAATTGTGAATTATTTTAAACACCAGTATGAAATGAAGATATAAAACACATGCCTTTATCATGTACATGGTAATTCTTAAAGTATATGTTTACCTAATGATGAATGTCAAAACAACAGACTCGAACAGCCCTGTATGAATAAATCCTGAAAACAAACACTTGGTAACCCGGTTACATCCTTGTTTTTAGCTTTGCGAGTAAATTAAATGGTCGTGTTTGCCAATGATCCATGTGTACAAACATCTTTTAATTGTAATAAAACTATAAATATTTACAAAGTTTTAAGTTATGTGAAATGTTGCATTGTGTACCAATCTTTTTCGCAAATAGTACTGCAAAATGAAAGTTGTTAATCTTCTATTGGTCTGTTGCTTCCATAAAGGTTTTTCCTTTTATTCTGTAATTTTATTGTAATCTTTGTTTTGGTTGTACAAACGCTAAAGGAATGCCAAGGATGTGATTTAGGTTATGAGTAGTTTGCAGAGATTTGCACATGCAGAATGCATTGAGGCACACCCTGGCCTGCGTCATTTAAAACCCCCATCTGCTGGAAATGTAGAACCTCTTCAGTTTTTGTTCCCACTTCCATCAATGTCCGCGCACCAAGTCGGCGCTTCAGCCGTTTTGGAAACGAGCGTGCGCTTTTGTCAGAGCTGAACCGTTCAAACCCATTGGACAGAACTTCCCGTACTGATTTTTGAGCTGATGGACATAGTCAAAACCCAGTCAATTACCCCCCCCCCCCTTTCTGATGTCGTGGTGTGCCTTTTAACACTTTAATACAGACTTGGGCTGTTCTCTGAATTATTTTTTATTATTATTTTTTTTTGTACTTAGACAAGCGCAGTTTTAGCATTGATGTCAAAGTGTAAACTTTTTTTTTTTTTAAATCTCTGATGTACCCTTGCTTGCACAATGCTTGTTTTAATTTTGGAGGTTATTCCCACAATGATACATGTTGAAAAAGCTCTGGAAATGTATAATTGTACTTTTAATCCAATTAATTGTAATGTTAAATTTATGTTACTTCAATATAAAAAAATTGCATTGTCCAGGTTTTATAAGTGATCTTTAATGGATGCCTTTGTTGCGAGGACAAAAAAAAAAGCATTGTATAATGTACTTATTAGTGTCGCAGTTCTTAATTGATTTAGAGGTATTTTGTTTATGAATATTTATTTGCAGGTGCCTTTATTTAAATTGACTCAAAATTTTAGATGACGTTAGACAAAGTGGTGCATTCATTGTGTAATTTACTACACCCACAAACTATGTTCCACCTGAATCAATTTGGAGTTAATTTTCAGGAAGGCAGCCACAAGTTTTCCCTCGGATTGGAACCCAAGACCTTTTGAGTGTTAGTTAAATTTTTGTTACAGCATATGCTATACCAGTTCATTGTTTTTTGGAATTAAATACACTGAATTTGATTTCAGGACCAGCACTAAAGAAAAATTTTTGTAAGTTTTACATGTGCATTTCAGTACATTTTTATTGAAATTGATTTAAGTATTGAAATTTTGCATTTTAGAATGTTTATTCATAGTTTAAGTGACATCACTGGAAACCTATACGATACAGTTAAAATCAAAATTTAACATGAAACCACATAGAAATTTTGCTCACGGGCTCATCAGCTAGTGCAACCCTTTGATAAATGGCACAGCTAACATACAGTACTGGTCGTAAATATGTTTAAAGTGACAACTACTGATATACCTACAGCTTCGTCCCAGAGGACGGGTATTTTTAATGACATGAGAACCGTTTTGGTTGCCCCGTGTTCTTGGTTTCTGTATTGCCTGCTTTGACCGATACCCATCAGTTGTTTTTATTGAAGTTCAGCGTCTGCTGGTTCTGTAGAAACAGGCGGGGTTTTTATTTATATTTTTTTGCTTTCTGGCCTTGCATCTCAGTGAATAAGCCCTAATACAGGAGGGCACAAATGGCTGGCCTCACAACACGTACCCCCTAATGACCTGCTGTGCTTTCTTTAGCTGGTGCTCTTTATAGTTAAGTTAATAACACAGGAAGTTGTGCGAAACTCTAGGGGCAGACCTGACTTAAATCTTTTTAACTTAATGATACAGGGCTGGATTGTATCCGTGCCGAGTTTAAACAATTCAATTGTTTTCATACAAAGGACATTATTTAAATTTAAGTTTTATTGGTCTGAAATTGTTACATAGTGGGTTGTAAGTAATTAGGTCTTGTACTGTTGTGTGCTTTCCCATTCCCCCCCCCCCCAAGTACACTGTATTTAACATTGTTGTAGATTGATCTGAATTTAAAAGTACAACTTGTGGTTTTAAAGTCAACAGCGGTTCTTCGGTGTTCATAGGTTGTGGTGTTTCACTTCAGGCCGTTAATGGACAGCCTCAGCGGGCACTACTCGTATCATCCAATAGGTGTCACTGAATCCCCGCATTCTGCCCACAGCGTCCGCGCGCGATTTTGTCGAAGTTGGAGCGAGCTCGGCACGTTCTATACCATGACGGCTGCACGGCTATTGTGGAAGCATCAATACATGCTGACCCTGTAGGTTTCCGTGTGCATTTTAGGGTAACAGTACGCTTATTTAGCCAAATAAAAAAGTATTGTCTGTTTAAAAAAATTGCGCTTGTGTATAGGTTGTCACATTTTTCTGTAGTTTGTCCTCTAGGCATGGTCGTGATCTATATGATATGCAGTGCGTTGATATTTATTCTAAAACGTAGTCACCCACTGATATTTGAAATTGTATTTTAAGATTAAAGCAATTAAATTGACCTGGTTTCACAACCAAACAGCCTATTTGGGGGAAAACGCGCCCTCGTGGGTAGTAAACGAGCAACAATAGGAGCGTGAGGGGAACTGGGAGTGGTTAAGAGAAAAAGGCTCCAAATTGACGAACTAGTTTTTAATATGGGTCCACGTGGGTTTGAATGTAGTCCACGGTTATAAGGCTGGGTGCTAAGCAACACCGAAAAGCCCGACGTTATAAAGGAACTGAGTTGAAGACGCACTTCGCTGGCATCAGATCGGTCTGCTAGAATTACGCTCCATCTGAGCCGAGTGAGACGCAGACCCAGATTAACCCTCTGGGGAGGAGTTCACCGATAAACTGCACGCCTGTCCACGCCTCTGGAGAATCCACCAGGAAACCTGTGTGCAAAAAAAAAAAGTATTGGATAATTACTCGACGAGTTGCTAAATGACTCCTATGACAGCAGCGCACCAATGAGGTAAGATCAAAGTTCTCCTGTAATCACTTAACGATTACAGTATGAAATTATGCAGTTAATGTGAGTTTTCGAGAGCATGTCAGATGTTTTGCTTTCTGAAATCATATTCAGATGGAAAGACGGGCGGAGGCAAACCTGAACAGCGTCCTGGAAGGCGATGGAGAAAGATGCATCTGCAGACCTGTTTGCGGCATGAGTGCATTTTGCGGCTTGTAAATGGGGATGTCAGGAGAGACCGAGACCACGTTTCAGATGTTCTGTGAGAACAAAAGCAACGGATCTTTGCCCCCGTTCCCGAGTTACATATCCGCGCCCCTTTCTATATTTGTGGGGCTTCTCATCCTCTTAATATTGTTTGGCAACGTTCTCGTTATAATAGCAGTGTTTACCAGCCGGGCCCTGAAAGCCCCCCAGAACTTGTTTTTGGTTTCCCTCGCATCAGCAGACATCCTCGTGGCCACTTTGGTCATGCCCTTCTCCCTAGCATATGAACTCATGGGCATCTGGTACTTCGGGAAAGTTTGGTGCAAATTTTATCAAGCGCTGGACGTTCTCTTCTGCACCGCATCAATTGCCCATCTTTGCGCCATTAGTCTGGACAGGTATTGGTCCATAACCAAAGCCATTGAGTATAACCTGAAGCGCACTCCCAGAAGAATAAAATGTATCATCTTCATAGTTTGGATAATCTCCGTAGTTATATGCTTCCCTGCGCTGATAATGGACACGTACGATAACTCTGGTCCTCACTGTGTCATCAATCAGGAGAAGTGGTACATGATTTCCTCCAGCATCGGTTCCTTCTTCGTCCCGTGCACGATCATGATACCCGTTTACATCCGAATTTATCAGATCGCCAAAAAGAGGACCAGACCCCCGCAAGGCAAAGGGAAAAGGGGAGACGCAGACCACAAAGCGGAGGAGCCAGACATCGGCCGCTCCGACGAGAAACTAAACCGGGAGAAGGAGCTGGAAGGCGACGAGAGACACAAGGGCGAAATTAACGGGATTGACATGGAGGACTCGTCTTCATCCGACCACAACGTGAGGCACCCGTGCTCGGCAAAGAGGTCTAAGGGGAAGAAGCAGGGGCGAATCAAACCCGGAGACGACAACATCAGCAGAAGATGCGATCGCCAAGCCAGGACTGGAAGCAGGTGGAAAGGACGCCAGAACAGAGAAAAGAGATTCACCTTTGTGCTTGCGGTTGTGGTGGGAGTTTTTGTGATTTGCTGGTTTCCGTTCTTCTTCACATACACCCTGCTTGCCATTTGTGCGTCCTGCTGCGTCCCAGAGAAATTGTTTAAATTCTTCTTCTGGTTTGGCTACTGCAACAGCTCCCTTAACCCAATTATATATACAATATTTAACAATGACTTTAGAAGGGCCTTCAAAAAAATCCTGTGTAAAGGGGAGAGAAAAGCTGTCTAAGTCCACAGTGTAGGCTACTTTTTATTAAGCCATGTCATTTCTGGCTACACGTAATGTACATTTCAGTGCAAGTACTGCTGTGGGATGTCGGTGACCGTCTTTGGAAGGTGCTACAATTGCAAAATGTTGGTTTATTTGTTCCTTCAAAAGAAAGGTGTTATTTAACATGCCTGGGAAACGCGTCCGAGTTAATGTTGTATGTAAACACTGTTAATTGGCCAGCGCCAGTTTACGTGCATTTATGGTGAAACGTTTTAGACTCAATATACGTACTACATAAAGTATATCTTTTTAAAATGGGTACCCATATGTATCGTTTTATACGTTTTGGTGAATTGTTATTAGTGCATTCGTGTCTGTTGCTAAAGGAAAACTTGAACGCAAATAAACGATTATATGACGGCTCTGGTTTTGTGGAGTGGCTCCGCTGGGTACGGCGGCGCGTGCGGGTCCCAGCCCCCCAGTCCAGCTGCAGGTGCCGTAAACAGGCACCTAAGCCTTAACCGGATCACGAGCAAAGCTCTGGAGGGCTTGATCTCGAAGACAGCTGGCACCAGTGGGAAATGGAAGCAGAGCTAGTTTTTCACAGCCAGGTGCACACGGAGGCCACGCAACTATCAGACGGGTTCCAAGAAGAAGCGCGCAAGGGTGTATAAGTCTATTATACAAGAAATATTCACTACGATGTTGTGCTTTATAGGTCGCGTGTGTAATTAGGGCATGGGTTATTTTGAGTTTGTTTTTTTTTTGTCATCCACACAAACAGTTTGGTAGGGAAAGTGCAAACGGGGTGTGTGTGTGTGTCGGGGGGGTGGTGTTACAATACAAAAGATCTGTACCTATATATACTTATACACATATATATTTTTTTCTCGTAAGAGCAAATATTTGACAACGTATTTGTAATGTCCACTGAAAATGGCACATAAAATGCACTTGATCAAATAAGGATGCAGTCCTGAACTTGTTTAACTTGAATTAAATGTAGACTCGCTCTACACTAGAAAACACAGGACTCGAATCCACACTCTCGGTCCGCAGTTTTCTTTTTATATATATATATATATATATATATATATGATAAAATGATAACTGCAGAATCGAAAATTAGGTTTCTATTCAACCTCTTGTTAATCAAAATACAACAGCGTAGCTAAAAACGTTTTTTCTTATTTTTAACATACCTTTAAAGTAACTCCACTGAAACTGCAAAAAAAACGTAAGTAGACACAACTACGCATAAATATGCAACTTAAATTTTGATAACACAAAAAAAAGTTGGAAGAAAACACATATGTTATAACTTTCTAGAAAATGTTTGAGACTGATGACGATTCAGTTTTGTTTATATATCTGTACAGTTATGCTAACATCTTTTTTTTTTGCTTGTATGAGGGGAAAAAAGCTGCCCTCTATAATTAACTGAAACAAAAATATACTTAATTCAAATATTTACGTAACCCCGTATTTCTCTAAATAAATGAAAAAGGAAAGGTTAATTTTAACCGTGTGGTTTGAAAGACAATAAAATCTAAATTTAGCCTCTGAACTGATGGTTATTATGTAACCCTTCTGGTTTTGATTACTTTTGTTAAAATTGCAGACTTTTCATGGGAACACTAAGAATTATTATTTCTTAATCTTTCTGGTTATTAACTGCGGAGTTTTTAAATTTTGAAAAGTTCACACGTCCGAATTAACTCTCACCATCCTATTTTTTTTAATCAATGCCACTTAGTTTAACAGAATGGAAAAAAGATAAAAGACATTCAATTTAGAGACACAAACTTCACTCTGTTAATTAGCTAAAAAATGTGGAAAGAAGAAATATTGAAGGGTATATTCAACGCAACTGCCAAGAAAATTACAACTGCTTGTTTGCTGAGATTTTTTTAAATTAAAATACGTTCATAATTAAAGTAACCACTAGTGGGAGGAATTTTTCTGATCCATCGTTAAATAACAGGGGATTAAACGATTTAGCAGACAAGCGGTTTCAATCTGCCCATCACTTTTCAGTACTTTCTCATTCGGTTACTGCAGTGACCCAGGACGTATCCCAGAATACCCTGGGTGTGAGGTAGATTAAACCCACCAGTCAGCGGCACCCCATTGCAGGACACTGGTGTGTTTCCGAACTGTGGGACATTCAGATGAAAGCCATCTCTGTTTGAGATTCTTGATTATCGCCGGTCACTGGCTACTTAAGCCCAGTAGGAGGAAATGTGTTAACCCGTGGGAAATGGCGCACTAGCAGAGACGGTCCCCCACGCTCTCCATGCTGACTCATCAGCTAATCAACTCAGTGGTCAATGATGGAATGTGAGCACAAAGGGCAGGGGTTCATATGAGAACGAGGAGAACGGGAATGAGTCCACAAACATGGGACTGAGGCAACAAGCAAATAGGGACAACTGCCACTGCTGCTGAGCTACGGGGCAGATGCCACGGCTGCTGAACATGAGCATCTCCCCTGACTTGGTGTAACTAACCACCTCAGAACACTTTTTTTATGCAAACAAAAAACAGGTGTAAATATTGCAGTGCAGTGCGTTGGAGCCCTGTCTTGTCAACTTGTTGCCTCAATAAATGACTGTGTGCTTAACAGTTCGCCCCTGTTTTGGTATCATTCACAATTCACAGGCACAGGCCTTGAGATAAACAGCTTTGTATTACTGGAAATTGTTTTCAATTCACCGACAACATCCGGCTTCTCACTAGACTGAAACAGTCAATATTGCCACACCACTAATTAAGAATTGACACACGGCACACCCAAAATCATCAGTGCATTAAACTCGGTCAAAGAATATGTTTAAAAGAATGAGGCGACTGTGTTAGCTTAAGGAATTCGAGCGTCTCGGCAAAGTCTGAATTGTGTGCTCTTTGTTGTCAAAGCTGCAGGTGCTGGAATCTTCCAGAAGAGTATGGTGTCACATGCTTGCATCACACGGCCGTGCTGCGTGTGTGTGACAGCAGCAGGCCTTCACCTTTACAAATTCACACAAGCAGAATTCTAGACACAAAACATTCATTATAAGAAGCAAGTCTTGCTTCTAAAATGTTGTCATTTGGGTACAATTATCAGAACATATCTCTGCAAAAACTGGCAAACCGCATAAAAAGTGTTAACATATTCTGCTGTTTCTGCTGGTAAAGAAGCGGGCTTTCCACCTCTGGCTGAGGGAGGTCTGACGTAGTCTCTAGGCATTCAGAAAGCATGATTAAAAAGCTGACCGTAAGGGTAGGACTTGGACGTTAAAAATCAAACATAATAAAGAAATCTGCCTTGATCCGGTCGGTGAGTAGGATTTTTAAAAGCCCGATCACAATTACCCTGCGAAACATTCCAAAACACACCGCCCTCTCTAATGATCTTAGTTATACACTTATATTGTAAGAAACTGCAATAGGTCGATACGTTTCAATTGCAAGATGCAGAACAGGCATTGTGTTTGAAAGATAACCGTCAAAGAATGTCAATCATGAAATAGGAAGCTGGCTTAGTGGGAGGGATTGAGAAGGTTCTCTGTGTTTGTGTTTTTTTTTGGGACCCCTGTGGTTTTCTCCCACAGTCTAGGAAACATGCACTGTGGGTGTGTATGTCTGCGCGAGCTTCTCTGGGGTCGGCCACGCCACGTCGTGATCCTGAGCGAGCAACGGGCAGCTGGAGAGACAAGGATGGCTGAAAATGTATTTGTGCACAACTGTTTGAACAGGCGCCAGTGGCGTTTCTGCCTTTACATTTCAGGCTGATGATGCTCAGTGCAGATGATAAAAGAAGTAATTTATTTATTCCTTTCAAACCCCCCAGGCAGGACGTGCGAATGTTCAGTGCCTTTCCTGTGCATGCCATTCGGCCTCCTGTAAATGAAAAATAAAGCGCTTCTGCTCTCCTCCAGAACACAAACAAAGAAAGAAGGCAGCTGTTATGCACAAGGCTGCTGACTTTTACACACTCGAAGAGACGGACAATGGAAGGTTCTCCTGAAGGTGCTTCTGGGCTCACCCCACTGTGTCATAGTGCCTGAAACACTCCACTCTCCGTGTGAGCTGCCTCCCAGGTTCCGTCATGCAGGAAAAAAAAGTTCTTTGAATGAAAACCACGCAATCAACCGTGCCGTTAACAAAAATACACTTATCCTGCTATAGCTGCAGTTTTGTTTGGGAACAGTGGAGGTCTTATAGAGGCACCAGTTAAAGTGTAAACATAACGGGTGATTCAGCCTGAAGATCACGACCTCACTACCTGCACAGTTACCAGACGAGACGATCAGACCACTGAGCTGAAGACTTAAGTCCCTCAGTTGGGGGACTAACCAGACTTTTGTTCTGACTACTGGGGGATTCTTGCCTTAGCGGTTCACACTTCGCTGCATACACATGGCCGGTTTAGATAATCAGGAGGAAGGTAGGTAGGATGTTTGGATACGGTGGCTTGTTGTTTGGTACTTAACACCACCAGGGGGAAGGTTTTGACTCTGCCTCTCAGGGTTGTGAGTGCAGGTTGCAAGATCTCCCAGTGTGAGTGTGGATTTATTACCATTGTGTGTGTGTGTGTGTGTGAATACTCAGTAAGACCAGAACCTTGAATTGTAGGAAAAGAACAAGAAGTACTGGGAAGAAAACATCTTAAGTCCTGAAATACACACTTTTCATTCCTATCACAAATCCCACCTGAGAGTGAGTGGTTTATTAGTCATTCTGCTTTGAATTATTTTCAAAGGGTGTTGTTCAGTTGCACACATGCAGCGATTCACAATTTCAGGAACATCTGAAAATTACATTTGACAGCATACATTTCTGTAGACTTCATACCTTAAAACGGCATGCTTATTGCTTTAAAGAATATTGGAGTGTTAGCCTGAAAGCCTCGGGGCTTTCTGATTCACTTGTTAGCAACGGGGCCCTAAAAGCAAAATATAAAACACACCGTCCCCTTCTCCAGCTACACAGCTACGCCTTTGTTCTCCAAACAGCCAGGTATCACTCTCTTTACCTCTAATGGAGAGGTGGCACTGTTTAATGGGGTGGCCAGATACTTTTAGATGTTAGCAAAACTTGTATCTCAACTGCTGAGAGAGGCAAAGGCTGAATCGCAGTTGAATCTATAAAATCTGAAATCGACACAAAGATATGCAAAGCTGCTGGGACAAATTGCGTTCTTTCCACAGAAACCTTCTTTTGGCCAAAAATGTACAAAAGTTTCTCGCTTGAGCCAAACTACATTGCACAAGCGTTCCAGGACTGTTCTCTGTGCCCCCTGCCCCCCCCAGGCTGGAGCATGTTCCGTTACTGAAGCCAGGACCTAGACAGAATGCTGTATTCTGCATTGCAGCATTGTGTTCCACACAGATGTGCTGTGTTCCGCTGAGCCGCACTCCTGTCCCTCCTCTCCACGGCGATGTGCGCCTCTGGCTCCCAACCTTTGGCCTAGCTCGGTTTTCCCACTGGTTTTACCAGGCGTGACTGAGCGCAGCCTTCACCTGCACTCCGTTTTTTTTTGTTTCAGAACAGTGTGTAAAATGACGAGAATTCACTTCCTCTATTTTCTCGCTTGTCAAAGAGCAATATTAGGTAACATGAAAAGATCATCTAAGATACTGCAGTATACATTTCGGAAAGTAAATCTGAATTACATTGGATTTCAAATATTAATTTTCCGCTGATTCACACGCACAAACTGACTAGATAGTGTTTTACATCATAATTATGCGTGTATTTCATTACTACAAATCATTCAACCTGTTTTTCCTTGGAGGTTTATCTATAACACAGATATAATGATCTGTTTCCAGTGTGGTGTGAGAACTGGCACATATCACCTGGTCATTCTACTCTAACAGGTTACACAAGGGACGTATTGATTAAAATCCTGCTACAAGTCAATATTTCTTGCTGCAAAGTTTTGAAACCATCCACATAGCTATAACTACTTTGTTTTTATTTTCTTTGTACCCTGTTTTCCGTGTACCATGTTACCTACTGTGCACCACCAGGGTACACAATGTCCTTCAGATAAATTCTCCCCTAATGTTCACAGGCGAAGTGAAACTGACGATGCTGGTCCACAACAGAGCGGTGTGTGGTTTTGGAGCGGTGTGCCGCGTCACACCTGGAGGATTCTTGGCCGTGCTCCTCCTGGGCCCTCTCAGTTGTCTTTGATCACAAGCAATTTTTCGTTCGGTAGAAGCGCCTTCGCCGTCTCCAGAAAAACATTAGTATGAACAAGTTAGCCAGGGTGAAAATGAGCACGGGACACAACACCCTCAACTGGTGTACAAATGACAAACAAAGTAACAAAACCGAAAGGCTAAAAAAAAGAAAAGAAATTAGATCTCTTGATTACTGGGCAAATTCGAGCTGTCAAAAGAGATGTGCCGTGTATGCATGACGGCAGAGCTGATAGCAGGTAGCAGTAACAAAGGGAACAGATTCGCAGTCAGGCAGTCTATTGCCAAAACAAACACAGATGCCTTGCATGATTAATATTAACACATCAGGCGTCCGAGTTCACGGGGAATATAGAACAAGGGGAAAATTTGTGCTTCAGACTGCGCAAACATCCTCTTGTCTCACTGCAGGCACGGTAGGAAAGGCAGTTAAGACGACATGTATGCTACAAGCGATTATGTACAAAGGTGTGTTAGACCTTTACATTGTCAGGAAGGAACAATTGATCAGCCATTGCAAAGTAACACGGGGCATCGGCAGCCAACAGGATTTACTGACATTTCAAACTTGACCCCTGGCATGGCACTACTGGAGCAGGACAGCGCCATCATGTGGACAACAATTAAAAATCCCATTAGGGTGTTGGGTTACCTTATACGTTTGGAACACAATGAGAATCGGGAACTAAGTTTAACCAGCCTCAGTTTTAAACCTTTCAGCTACTTTCATATTCATTGCCACTGATTTGTTTGAAAGACTGATAGCTATCAAAATTAAAGTCAATTTTACTTTCTTTTTGAGATATTATTGCTTTGTAATTGTTCGTTAGAGAGTGACTTTGAAAAATACAGGCATAACGTAGTAAAAACACCCGAAGCGTGCAATTAGCGAATGAAAATAGTACGTCGTTCATGTGTCCATCGCTTTGAGGGTGTGACTTTGGTCTGAAGTAATTTTCTGAAGAGAAAAACCCGAAACACTAGTTTTACTCCCGTGCGATTTAATTACAGTCTGTATAAATAAGTATTGTATCGGTGGGAACATCTGTGCCGATGTCGTGGTTTATTACTCACTCTCAGAAAGGGAAGAGCTGATTCCACGCCATTGCGAAACCACAGTCTGCCTCCCTGATGAATTACTAACTAGATAACGGCCGAGAAAGGTGACCACTAATGTGCTTCGGGCCTCTCTACGACCTTGGCAAGACTTGCTTTAAAAGAACGCAACCCCTGCTGGACAGTATCAGAAACACAGCAGAACAGTGGGGTGGCACGCCGGACAGAGTTGGCACAACACGGAACACCACTTAATTGTAAAAACACGTTCTAAATTCCAGAGCTGGGCTGACTGTGTCCTAGTCTTTTGGTTTGCGTCAGACACCACAATAATTTATGTATACTTTGTGTTTCATGGGCTTGAACAGAGATATTAAGCACACAGCAACTAGTAATGTTTTGTCTACTTAATATACATTACTGCATTTCTCCTGCATAATCACATGTACTTGCTTAAGAATATGTGTGTGTGTGTGTGTGTGTGTGTGTGTGTGTGCGCGTGTGCATTTGTGCATACATAAATGATGTTGGCACACATCCTAATGGGTGCGTAAAAACACGTGTAAATGCTTGTACAAGTGTGTGTAATTTTAGACACGTGTCAGCCTGCTTACACAGACTTACAGACATGTTCCCAAAACATGTAAGGAGATAAGATATTTTGTTCTCCCTGCTGCTGTGGCACAAACTGCTCAACCCACTTTGATTAAACAGTCCCACAATTATTAACTGTTTGCAGGAGTCCAGGAGTGCAAAGTTGCCAGAACCATCCAGCACCCAACCCGGTTTGTTATCCTAAACTCGGCTGTTTAAGCACTTTTTAAATTCTACTCTTTCCAAAATCTTTAGGCTGTTTCCTCCACAAATGCCCTTGTCAAAAAAATTCTGTTGTTTGAAGGTTTAACAACATTTTACTTGTTCAAACAATGGTGTATTAACTGCGGCAGTTGATGGCACCTTGTAAAGTGTACGACACCATATCCATCTGTGGCGGTAAAGTAAACAACCGCAAGCGGTCAGACCGACCAGTATGCCACTGTGTAGTGTTTCATCCATATATGCCATTAATTACAACTGCACTTTTTAGTTCCCACTGATCCCTGAGGGGGGTTGTAGAGATCTCGTCTGGCGAGGATGAACACGGAAATAAGGGGGAGGAGCTCACGTGGAGCAGACGTTTTGCCAGCCTTTGAAACCCGAGAACAAGTCCTGTTAGCGTTTGACAAGCTGTGCTGTATAAGCAACTCAATGACCGGTTGGCATTTTGCCAATTTCTGTGATGTTACTGGTACAGCAGCTCCTCATGTGCACTGAGCCCTCAGTTATAAAGCCTCATACCATGAGGTCAGTAAATGCCAAAAGATGGAGAGCAGGTTGAAAGAAATCACCCTGTTACATCTAAACATTTTCCAGCCAATTATGCTTTGGCAGGGCCCAGACAGCCCAGGGCAGAAAGCAGGGAACACCCTGGAGAGGATGCCAACACATCACAGGGCATGCACGCACACACACACACACACACACACACACACACACACACACACACACACACACACACACACTATCTAAGGGCTATTTAGAGTTCCCAAGTCACCTAACTTGCACATGTTTTGATTGTAGGAGGAAACCAGAGTACCTGAAGGAAACAACAACAAGGAAAACAGGCAAACTCCCCACACACACAATGCCGAGAGCCATATTCATACCCTTAGAGCTGTGATTCAACAACGCCACCGTACTGCCTGTAATCACTGTGTTTTATAGGTGAGTGGGGAAAGAGGAAGTGATGTGGTAAATTATCCATCCGGGTGACACATTGAAATAGATTGTTAGTGCAGTTTAACAGCTGTGCTTCCTGCAGCTAAGAAATATTGCTAGACTGTTCCGTTTTCTTACTGCAGAAGATACAGAGAAAATTGTGCATGCTTTTGTCTATAGTCGGTTAGACCACTGTAATGCTTTACTGTGGTACAAACCACACACTAAACACGCTGCAGCGCATCCAAAACGAAGCGGCTTGAATTGTCACTAGAAGCAGAAAGTATGACCATATTGTAATGTTTCCTATGAGACATGTTGTTTGTTGTTCCCTACGATCACAAAATGCAGGCCTTCTTATCGTTCCATGCATACATAAAAGCATTAGTGCTTAGAGCCCCTAGTCTATGGAATAGTCTGCCTGGATATGTTCGAGGCTCTGAAGCGGTCTCAGTCTTTAAATCTTGACTGAAGACCTACTTTTTGATTTAGCTTCCCTTAACTGTCTCCGTAGCTCACAGTAATTACTGCTGCTGGCACTGCTGTACATGCCAATATAACTGTAATATTCTGCTATGGGGCTGCTAGTGTTCATATTATTTACTAACCCTCTCTGAAATCTCTCCTTATGCATGTGTGTACCCAGTATCCACCTGGGCACCATCTGAGCAGGATGCCTTGTTAGAGCTGCTGACTCCTAGTGTACCCCCTTGGATAAAGCTTCACCCGTGGGACACCACAAGCCATGTAGAGTTACTTCAACACGTGAAGCAAAGGAGGACTATATTGTGTTATTTACATCATAGTGCTACTTACATTCATAGTCTCAATAAGAACCTGTTCATTCTGTAATGTTAGCATGCTCAGGAGGGGCTGGGCAGCCAATCAACCTTGGGCCCCCAGAGGTTTTTTACTCCACACTATAGAGTTCTTGGTTCCTCTCCTCCGCTGTTGTCTGCCTTCATTTGTATTTATTCCTATTGCGTATTCCTTAAAATCTGCAATTTCTTCTGAAAAGCACTTTGAGGCACACTGTTGTGAAAGCCGCTATATAAAAATTAATTGAATTCAATTGAATTAACAGAACTTCAAACATATGGGTCTTCAGCACTGCAGAAACAGATCAGAATTATGACATGTGCAGTTGGTTGTACAAATGTTAGTGCTGCAGCTGAAATGCTTTTGATGCTTTCTGCTAAATGAGCAACATGAAATAGCTACAAAAAAAAGTAAGTGTGTCATTTGCATGACTTGAAGTATAGCATTCACATGCAAGGTACAATATTGATGTTTGCCAGCAGCCAAAAAAAAAAAATGAAATACTGTCTTCACGCTTCGCTAACCTGTGCCCATGCATAAAAATAATTTTTTGAAAATATTCATTTCTGATTTTGTCACTACAGTCGAGGCACTGAAACACAGTGAGGGTTTATAGAAAGCACAACAGAAAAGCCCACAGGGGTTTGGTATTGCATTACTGCTGGTCTTCACAATAAACAGAAAGATTTTCAGTCATAGGGGGTAAGAGCCCAGAGGCACAGACTTCTTTTTCTAACATGAACATTTTTTTAAACGTTTGCAGACCTGAGCATTCCCTCTGGAAAAATTAATAGCCCAAATTTATGCATGCTGGGGCCATAAAGGGAGAATACACTATATGTTTCTCGCTTAATATGCGACAGCTTTTAGAGCATGACAAAATCTTTTTACATTTTACAAAGCCCATCGACTGCTGGGCCGCAGAGAAAACAAAAACAGTCAAATGATGTCCTTTAGGAAGTCAGATTTTAATATTGCAGCCTATCACCACGCTCTGTTGACAAAAGTGACAAGCTCCCAGTTAGCTGTGTTGTAAATGCACAAATTAAATCACACCAACGTTTACCTGTTTAATTAATGTAGACTCAGGAGCCATGGATGTCCTTATGGGTAAAAAGGAAATGTAAACATGGTGCAACTCAGCTGGTGGCTACAAGGTGATGAGGGCTGGAGCTTGGGTTAGGGTTAGGGTTAGGGTCAGGAGGAGGCTGAAGCTAGGGTAGGGTTGGGGTCACAGGAGATGTTCAAACTAGAGTTATGGTTGGACTTCGGAAAGTGGCTGGAGTTACATTTGGGGCCAGGAGAGGGGCTGGAGCTAGGGTTAGGGTTGAGGTCAGGACAGGGGCGTTTATTAAATAAAAGCCATATGGATCAAAAGGAAAAATTTTTACAATTTTTCAATTTAATGATAAGATGTGAGGTGCTTTGCTACTTTTTCTGGTTACAGCTTCACATCCACTGTGCGCTTTGATGAAGTTGTTGACCTTGCATCAAATTATAAGAAACATGAGAATAGCTGCATAGTGTGCTTAGGAGCAGATAACGTATGACTGATCCCGTTCAGGAGCACAGAAATTAAATTTCGGGCAAGAT
This sequence comes from Chitala chitala, assembly GCA_025773905.1. Classification (NCBI taxonomy): domain Eukaryota; kingdom Metazoa; phylum Chordata; class Actinopteri; order Osteoglossiformes; family Notopteridae; genus Chitala; species Chitala chitala. The sequence continues at coordinate 1,354,610 of JABJVR010000036.1, forward strand.
CTGGTTTGGAAAGATTGGAATCCGCCTATCTGAATTCTAACAACATATTGAAATACAGCCAGAGGAGCTTGATGGAACAAGGTGTTCGGAAAGGTTGTGCCATCTTCTGTACTGAACAGGGGACAATGGGCGTTGCAGATGACGATGTGGCCAGGTGGGCGGGAGACAGAACAGCCACAAGTAGAAGGACCATGGCCCCTCCTCCGCTGGATAACCATCAATCACGGTAAACTGATAATACCCACCGGGACGACCGCTGTTCTGCCATTTGTGTGGACTCGAGAACATTCGTTTTTAAAAATGCAGCGCCTTTGCTGCCTCAATATCCGTCCACCTCTTATCGGCTATCATTAGTCACACGTTTGAAGAGCCCTTGTTTTGTTTATCGGCTCATTAAACAGCCCACCCCATTGACTTCAGACATAGTACAGAGTGGCAAAAAAGAAAGCTCTTTCAAATATTGGAACATAGACACGTTACATAAAATCTTAATACGAAACACAAAATTATTCTGAAGTATGAAAAAATTGAAGCGCATGTTCTAGTTAGCTGTTTTCCGTCACGTTTCAGAGACGGGTGGTCGAGCTGTGACTAGTTTGGCTAATTCTGGCTTTGCTGTCAAGTAAAAAGAGCCGGTAGGTCTTACAGGTGGGTGGCCCTTTATGGAGACGTGTAGGTATGCCCCAACGGTGGTCGGTAACATTAACGTCAAGTTAAGGGTTTGAGAACACCTCTGAGATGTTGGGTAAATATGCATTCAAAAGGCAGTATCGCATTTCACATCAAAGCTTTACTGTTTAATTTTTGTAACCAAAGTCCCCGTCTAATCTCATAAATTTTAATTAACTGCACCATTAGAAACCATTCTCGAGTATAATTGAAATTTGTCAATCAAAAGATCATATTGAATACATGCCAAAGCATAACTCGATTTCATAAAGTGGTCTCTTTCTTTCCTTTCGATGTAACATGGTTTAAGTCAATACTGCCATCTACTGCTGTCCTGACAGGCCATGTTGGCAGCAGTTGGCTTAGATGCCATGTGACCAGTCCTGGTCTGGGCTTTACACTGTGTTCCACGTGCTCAGAATCATTGCAGACAGTGGGTTCAGCACTTCTTCAGTGTCTGTGTAGCTTGGTTGTAATTCAGTCTAGCTTTCTAGTTTCTGCCAAATCATCTCGGACGGTGGCTTGGTGTCCCTTAAGAGCTTATAGTCTGGAGAAGGTTTTTGTAACTTTGTGCAACAAACACACCTACTCAGTAACAAAATGAAAGGAACAGGCAAACTGTAAACTGTGTCCTCTCCCACCCCCTTGTTACCTCCTCACTGTGCTTTTCTGAAATTAACCGCCTGTTTGGAGCTTTAATTTGGACATTCTTATATAGAGAAAAGCAAAAATATGTCCAACACAGATGTCGAAGGCGAGATTGTTCTGTTTGATGTTCCTTCATGAACTGTCTGTTTTTGAAAACATACTTCCTAGATTTTCCTGCTCAGTTAAGTATTTAAAAGCACACGCTAAAGATTACAGCTGCAATAATAACAACAATAATTTCAGTTGTCAGCATTGTAATTCCTCAACTGCAGAAAGAAATAACCAGTTTTGTATTTATAGAAATGTACTGTGTTTCGATTTTATATCTCAAATAGTTTCCCTGAGGAATAATAAAGCAGGTTAATTCCAGCGGTTCCTGGAAATCACCATGGAAACCAAAGATTGGTATGATGACAGTGGCTATTACCCAAATGTTTTCATTGCAAAAAAAACAGTTGTTTGCTGTGATTATGTTTTCAGAGCTTTATGGCGACGATTCAAAATTGCAGGGAAGATGAGTGTTTCGACGTGTAAAAACTGGCTTAGGGAACACAGGCCCTGAGTCACGCCAATTATGTATGTTCTGTTTATTTGTCTGTCAACAATTACAGTGATTCAGGCTTATTTGTTTCTTATTTATTTGTTAATTTCTCACAAAAATTGTTTCAATATTTTCGGCCCGGAGCTCCCTGCTTGGCGACAGGAAGCTCTGCCCTAACTGACGTTATACAGTTTGTACATCTGAAGTTGAACGGTGAGAATGATAAAGATTCGCATGATTAAATTGCGGCGGTTTGTTTTGTCAACGGACGCTAAGCGGGTTTTATGGCTGCCGAGAGCCACCAAGCAGTGCCGTCCCTCTGTGATGACTGTCGTTATGAATTCGCGTCACGTAGAGCTTGTCTATTAGGAATTCCCTTTGTTTCCTTGTTCCTCACATGGTAAGCAGTGCTTTGGCTCCACTGCCAGTCCAGCCAAGAACAGGGGTCACTGCATTCATGCTGGTGTTCAGACAAGAAGGGAAGGGGGGGGGTTTCAAAACCAGGCTCAGGCTTGTGTGGACAGGGTGTGTGATCAGAACAACCCTGCAGTGTTACCCAGCCTGCTAACACTGAGGAGCCGTCATAGTAGCATAAAGTAGGGGACTTGGGCAATACCGGGGGATACAGCTGGCTGGTCACAGATGGTGTTTTGTTTATTCACGAGAAATTCTGCAGTGTTATTTTTCAGTTTCCCCTGGATGTGACTGCGTGTTTGAGGCCAACACGGGCACTTAGAACCTTCTTATTCTATAAAATGAAGCTGCAATTTTACTCCATCCATTACCTGACCACTTATCCCACACAAAGTGACAATACTTAGTCTGGATGATATATTTTTCAATTCTCTGCATGTCCATGCCCACTGGGAAGACCCCAAACCCCGCCTGCGGAAAAAGGACTGCAACACGATCGCACATTCTGTTCTGTGGTCCAGCCGAGCTGTGTGAACTCAGTCAGTCAGGCTGGATCAGGGATTCTAACAAAGAGCGGAGGAGCCAACACAAAAGGTCAGGACATGGAGTGATATGGCTGAAATGCTAAGGATGAAAGACGTTCATTCGGATATGTACCTCACATCATTACTAGGCTGAAATCTGATCTGTTACACATGGAGAACTGGGTGTTGCTGTTGTAGTGAGCAGACAAAATGAGATGAAGGGAGACTGCCAGGGTACATTTCATAATTGCACCTTCAAAAACCACTATGTTACCCAGAGACTTTACACTTAATAGCATTATGGTTTCTTCAATATGGGATTTTAAATTAAAGTGCGGTCCGAGGACAGAAGCCTATTATATACTGTAGCCATTATTTTTTACAGTGATTTTGTACAGAACTCAGGGACTCGCCCAGTCGCAGCAAAATTCAATACCAACCTCTGGTTACAGGAGACGGTGTGCAGAATTTCTCTAGTGCTGTACGGCAAAATTGGCAGTGTTCATTTAACACTGGGCGTATATCACCAAGCCCTATTTCACTGCCATTTTTATGTGTTGATGTCTTGGAATAGTTAAAGGATTGATGCAATATCATTTTCTCTAGTTGCCCAAACATATCTGTTCATAATGATATTCAGATGTCCACCAATAAATAGACTTATGAACCGAAAGAGGTGATTTTACTAGACCAGAGCATTTCTTCGTGTTTAATTTGGACTGAGGGCAGTGCCTAGTGAAGTATGAGAATTCAGGACTGTACTTTGATTGCCCCAGAATTTAACAAGCTGTATTAATTTCCCTGAATTGTCCGGCAGTAGCCTGAAGACGTTTAATAAGCGGTGAAGTGGGATGGTTTTCACACAAGATTATCAAATAACCAAGGAAGCTACCAGGTACATTCATTGTACTTTATGTTAGATCCAAGGTTTTAAAACACCACACTCCAAAAAAATTTGAGCAAACTTTTTGAAAAAGTAATTATTACCTAACTTCAGCTACAGGGACAAAAAACACATTTCTCCTAATGTCCAGTTAGCTTTTAAACACATAGTTTTGCAAATAATTTTGGCAGGACTGTGGTAAGAAATGTTAAGTGCCCGAAAATAGAACACTTTGTGAAATAACCATAATGTATGAGAGGTACCGACACCTTTGACATTTAAGGAAATTACGGCTTATACTAGATGCAGCTGATATAACAGAAAACTAAACCTGAAGTAAAAAATAACAAAAAACCTGTTATTGCAGATTGTATTTAAAATACAAATTGCACATGGTAAGTAAAAATTCATCATTTTATGAAAGGTTATTTTATATTAATGTATTAGCAGTAATGATGGACTGTTTTTCTAAGTAGCAATCTTTGACAAAAAAAGAACCTTCCTATTAACAAATGAACACTTCGGATGAGCGACAAACAGGAATGGTCCTTATTCAATAAAAAGGCACTTCAGTAACAAAGCCTTCAATTTACTTATTTATGGAAGTGCGATGACCACTCAGCAAAGTTCACCAAGTGAACAAGAGTAAGGGACATATTCAGGAACACAGCAGACTAAATCTAACAATGCAAAAATACAATAGTACAAAAACACCAGGCAACTTAAACCACAAGCAAAGACTAAAAGACAACACCAAACCTTTAGAGTACTAAACAGGAACTAATCACAAGGTGCAAACAATTAAAGTGTAATGTGAGAACAAGGAAGCAAGGGACGGTAATTAGCAGGCCTGGCTGCACTGGCACAACTCAGTCACTCTGTTAAACCAAGTAGTGATTTTGTGTGTCAAAGGGGTGAAATAAAATTTGAAAAAGCATCGATAAAGAGAAAAAACAACTGTTAGGCTACCTGAGCTAAAATTTAATAAAAAGGTTTCACCTTGTTAACAAAATTGACTTCTCCCCTCTAGGCGGAGAGTGATTATTGAAAACCCACCACTGTCTGTTATTAATCCTGTGACTAAAGCACAACACAGCCAGTCTGGCGGATCGCGAGTGAACCGTCATACGCACACAGTTTCAGGAAGCACGATCTCTCCAATTGAAAACTTGAGCACAAATGCTTGCATTCCTCTCTGGCAACCCACGCAGGAAGGGAGGAAGGCTCATTTATGACGAATTATTGTGGAATGTGAAAGCGTCAGTGGATGGTTCTGATTATTATGGGGTGCAGCGAGGGGCCTGCTGACACTGAACACATAGCCTGTAAATTACATTTATTCATTTAGTCAGACACCTTCGTCCAAAGTGATATATAGACAAAACATTACAGTGAGAGGTTCTCTGCATTTAACTAATTTCCTGTGCGGAGCAGTGGGCAGCTATTATTTGGTGCCAGGAAGCTAGCACAGGGTGCCTTGATCAGGGATGCGTCTGGCGGCAGGAGTGGGATTTGAACTGAGATTTCTGATGGGCTCCACATTGAGCCATCAAGCTGTCCTAAACATCATGGTCATGAAAATTATCTTCATTTGCTTTGCATCTGCATTACAGGAAAGAAACCGATTGTGCAAAAAGGGCAACGTTATTTTTATGTTTTCATTGCGTTCAGCATGTGGGTAAAGCCAGTTTATATGTAGTAATGGTGAGTGTTTTTAAACAATCGACAGATTGAAGGGAATATGCAAAACCGTTGTGTGTAAATGCTGAAGTTACAATATGTCGAGAGCGTTATACCAGGCAGGGGAGTATATAAACCACATGAGACGGGGGTTTTACTTTATACAGTTATGTATTTTATTTTAATCACATTATACAGTAGTATTTCACCAATATTAAACTCTCTCCTGCGCCCTTGGATTTGTGGATCTGCTTGATTAAGCGGTTATTAAAAATTGACTGAAATGTTTTTCTTATTTTAACATTTTGCCTTTATTTGGTCAATGGTGTCAAACTGCCTCTGCATTTAGGTTTAGCAGCACTTTATCTGTGTAAAAGGTTAATAATCCAAATTCATTTTAAGGTTCATTGCTGTTTACATTTAACATACATAGTATGATGCCAGGTTATAAATATTTCATAACTATCTTGAGTTACTAAAAAATCGTTTTAGGTTGTCAGTTTACGAGTTATACAGAGAGTAGTGTAGTAGTAAAGCAACCTTTGGTCCTGTAATGGTGTGACAAACTTTACTGAGAAAACATTATATAAAGTGCCATTTCATCTGTGTTAGTGACAAAAAATTGTTAGATCTCCCTGTTCTGACATTATTCAGTACAGTGTTCAGAGGCAGGGTCAGAAGTGCTCTGGAATGGAATTAACTCAGTTTATATCACAAGAACAATGACAAAAAACAGAACTGAGTTGTTTGCTAGTGCGCATATGCACGGTCATTCTGTACTGCGAGTGAGGATGACAACAACAGGCAGAGGGTGGAATTAGACATCAAATGTTCTGGAGGGGCGTATTTCTGAACTGCATCCAAAAAATAAGCAGCGGGCTTAGAAACTATGTGAGACCAACAATGTATGTTTTTGTCCTGCAAGTTGTTCAAGAAACGGATTTCAGCTAACTCTGTGACGAGACTGAAACAAGAGGGACAGTTGGTGATGTGTATCACAATGTCCCAAAAACACTGCAAACACTGAACTTTTTTCACAATAATGTGCTGTTAGTTTATTTAGAATTTTCTATGGTTTATCGATTCACGTGTTACCGAGTCATGGCCACAGCGGTGTTCCACAAGGGGCGTGATGTTCTAAGCAGCTGGATCTGAACGTCCGCTGATTGTGCCCATATACCTGGGAATGCCCCTTGTGGGCGTCCAGCTCTGGTGGACGGGCGTGTGCCTTCCATTAGCTGTACTCAGTGTGCGCCATTAAAGTTGACCTCCACTAGATCAAATAGATTTAGCCTAATTATCCCTGATTTAGCAGCAAGCATACATACATATATATATATATATATATATATATATATATATATTATCTGTCTTTTTGAGCAGTAGCCACCTCTGTGCTTGTTGTACTGTTCAGAGTAAACATGCTTGATATCACCATGCTACAAATTTTTATGTTTTGTTTGGCTTTTGTTTTTTCACCATTTCTTTATGATGTTACGATGTTTGACGTGCTGAATAAAACAGCCAGGTTTTGTACATCATCAGTAACGGTCATAAAAAAATAAAAAAAATACGTTGACGATATATACGGGTCCTGAAATTTACTTGACGTGATCGAGTGAATTAAGGGAAACGTGTTTGTTACGTTGTGTGGTCTTTGTCCTGATCTGGGTATGGGATGCCATGCACAGGAAAATACAGACAGATTACATGAGCTAACATTTGTGCTTCTGTGTGACAGGATGTGTTCTCAGCATATAACAACCAAATACTGAGAAATTTAATGAAAATCCCTTATTGCAAATTGCCTATGTAAGGGTGCATAAATAATTTGTGTACTTTATGGCCATATGTGTGATGTATATCAGGTAGAATGAACAGAATAATTACTGTGTACAGTTATGAAAAAAGCAAAGGTCCCATGTGTGACAATACTGCAGATTAATGGACTAGACCTCTTTTAAAGGAGTTGCTGGGTAACCTCAAACAGGTTCTGTTTCCCCCAACACTGCTGTGTGACCAAATGTTATAACATTTATTATATAGCGTTTAAAACTATATTTAGAGGGAAAATGGACAAAAAACCACACTTTAAAGGAGCAGTTATGTGGATTATTACACCAACAAGGCTACCGTCCCACATGCACATTTAGGAAACTCCCAGACACTGAAGTTCCACAGGATGTGAACGCTGGACATGGATATTGACAAATGTTCCTGAGGGTGGTAAGAAAAACGTTTTTCGATCAGAAGGACGAGAACAATGGGAGACCACGTCCATTTATCAGCACACAGTCAGACTTTAAGCGGACAGCAAATGGAGGGGTGAGACAGAACTTCAAATGCATGCTAGGAAGCAGAACCCTCCAGGGGCACAAAATCATATCTGCCATCAGGTAAAAGTGGAACTGGCAGGACATACTAGTGCCTCTCTGGGGCAAATCCTAACCTGAGCTACAGCACTTTTCCTGGTCCTAGTCCTAATACTATCTGCAGTGCCTCTCTAAGACAAAACCCTAAACCTAGCTCTAACTCATCTACAGGACCCAACCCTGACCTTAGCTCCAGCCTCTTTCCTAGCCCTAACCCTAACCCTAGCTCCAGCCCCTCTCCTGGCCCCAACCCTAACCCTAGCTCCAGCCCCTCTCCTGTCCCCAACCCTAACCCTAGCTCCAGCCCCTCTCCTGTCCCCAACCCTAACCCTAGCTCCAGCCCCTCTCCTGACTCCAACCCTAACCCTAGCTCCAGCCCCTCTCCTGTCCCAAACCCTAACCCTAGCTCCAGCCCCTCTCCTGGCCACAACCTTAACCCTAGCCCCAGCCTCTCTTCTGGCCCCAACCTTAACCCTAGCCCCAGCCTCTCTTCTGGCCCCAACCCTAAGCCTAGCTCCAGCCTCTCTCCTGGCCCCAACC